>JAJQKJ010001363.1:60000-67500 GCA_029574335.1 Rana kukunoris | reverse complement strand
GAGGGAGTTACGGGGATCCACAAAAAAACGCAGTTGCTGCGCAGGCTACGCGATGTGCGCAACAGCAAAATGTTCTGTCTAAAGTTAGAGGACCTAAAAGCTGGTCTAAATTTTGAAAAAAAGTCTAATTGTCAGATAAAGCAACACTGTTAGTGAGGAGTTCAGCAGTCACACGTGTTGCCCAACAATCTGTATGCCAACATGCCAGGGGCATCGTCGCGCATAGCTATACTACTGACTTTAGATGAACAAAGAAGGAGGAGGGCACGGAGGATGGCACTAAGGAGGGCACGGGAGATGTTTTTTTTTATTTTTTTATTTGCTTATATAAAATTTACAATTTAAATTAATCTAATACAATATTCTTATCTGATACAAGCCCCTCACTCTTCACTTGATATATCACACACGCATAGACATCTATGGCATGAGTGATTCTGAGGTGTCTCGCATCTTCAGATTCACCCCTCATGCCATCATGGAATTACCACAACCCTGCAGGAGGACATCACCAGCCCAACACATGACACTACCCATGACACCCATGACAGCTACATATACAATCAGAGCCCCATCCCCACAGATTTCCAACAGAACATGTATGGGGACAGCTGGCTGGTTGGTGAGTGACATGGGTGGCAGGCATGACTATCCCCTCCCGTGATGCACACCTCACAAGTGGCACATGCATGACTAACATCCTCCTGTCTTTTCCCTTCAAGGTGACTCTGCATATGCACTGGTACCCCATCTCATGACCCCATCTCATGACCCCATCTCATGACCCCATCTCATGCCAGCTCACATTATGCATCTTTGCACGTTAAACACACACATTAATCATGGCACAATGAGAATGCATGCATGCACACCACTGTGGTCCCTAGCACACACACCCCACATCCTCATCACATTGGATTGGCACTAGTCCACCATGCAGGACTTGTGAGCTGCAACGCCATGCCACGGCTCCAATTATGTCACTGTACATTCATACACCATTCACACAGACCTGGCGATCACTTCTCCACCACAAATGAGGGTGACACCCCTTTTCCCGCAGGAATATCACCCCCACATTCCAAAATCATACACAAACAGAACCAAAAAAATTAAATAAATGACGAGCAAAAATAAAAAATGCCCAGCAAAAATATAATTTAAACAAAATAACAACAAAGACATAAAAGACAAAAATCACTCTGCAAAACAGTCCCCAAATATCTCAAAGACACGTCACAAACAAACAAAAGCACCTTGCTGTATAGGGAGGGATACAAAGGGATGTACTTTTGCAAAGGAAGTGCATTTGTGTCTGTCTATTTATGCTGTCTGCGTAGTTCATAAAGTTGCCCTAGTCCATTTCCAATTTCACTGATTGCGCCGCTCCCGAGTTGTGAGCATGCGCACAACGGAGCTGACATGGTTTCCTTCACGCGCGCATGCGCGAGTCGGCCGGCCCTTCATTTGCATGGGGTCACGGCTCATTTCAATGTAACACGCCCACGTCCCTCCCAATTTGTATTACTCCTCCTTACGCCTCAGGAAAAAACCTTACGTTTGCGCAAGCTCTTGCGTAAAAGCTACGTGAATCGCCGGATTACGCGGCTAGATTGCGCAAGTCTAACGGAAAAGTGGTGCGCTACGCCGGAATGATAATGCGCCGATCTACGTGAATCTGCCCCTATATATCTATCTGTATCTCTCTCTCTCTCTCTCTCTCTCTCTCTCTCTCTCTCTCTATATATATATATATATATATATATATATATATATATATACAAAAATATATTAACTTATTACATCTGTTATAAAATATTATACATATAATATATTTAGATGTTACATAGTTGTTATACACTATAAAAAAAAATCATTTTCATATGTCTTTTTCCTCTTTACTCAAACCTATCTTTTTTTGGTCTGTGGTTAGACAAAGATTACTAATCCAGACCACAACAGGCATAGGCGCATATTTATCCCGCCATAGCATAGCCATCTCTTTTACGGCGCAGAGTGGAGAGGCAAGCATGCAATTCACAAAGTAAATGCTCCCAAACCATCGCTTCTGCATAGTGTATATTTCGTAGGCGTAATTAGGTGGAAGTGGGCGTGATCCATGTTAATGAAGCGTGACCCCATGCAAATGATGGGCTCGTGACAAGTACTTAAAATGAACTGCGCATGTGTCGGGAAATATTCACATACATCCAACGTACAATACATAGCTTTGTGTTCCCTGATCCATACTTTTGCATGGGTTGCACCTCATCTATGGGGAATAACTTTACGCAGAACGTAAAAATTACGTAAATCGCTTAAATCATGCGCCAGACGCAAGTACCTCCCTCATTTGCATATTTGAATCGAAAAACAATAGGGAGCACGACATGCGTTCAGTGTAAATATGCGTCCACTCTACGTCAGCGTAGGCAAATTACGTTGGTGGGTCGAAGTCCGTTTTTAGGCGTTTCTAAGGCCTCGTACACACGATCGGACATATCCGATGAAAACGGTCCACGGCTATTTGCATCGGATATGTCCGATCTGGAGTTTGATCCGATGGCGTGTACACACCATCGGATCAAATTCCCCGCCGGCGAACGTGGCGGTGACGTTTACGCCGCCACGTCACCGCACCAGGAAGTAAAACACTTCCGCGCATGCGCCGAAACCATTTGGCGGCGGCGCGGCGGCGTTGCGGGATGACATGTCTGCTGGTAAGTGTACTAACCAGCAGACATGTCGGGCGGACGGATTCCACCCGATAGATTTCAAAGCTTGCTTTGAAATCAGTCGGGTGGACAAATCTGTCCGCTAGCCCATACACACGATCGGAGACGTCTGCTGAAACGGTCCATCGGACATATCCGCTCGTGTGTACGAGGCCTAAGTTTGTCGATTCGGCGCACAGATAAGACGGCGCATATTTGTACTTACGCGGCGTATCTGGAGATACGTCGGCGTAAGTGCTTTTTGAATCCGGGCCATACACTTTTTCTATATATTTTTTGGTATAAGTAAACAAATTATTTATTTTTTCAATAATATTAAATTCATTTGGTTTGTACCAATCTCTACTGAAATGACAATTGTAATATATATATATATATATATATATACATAAACACATATATTTTTACATTTCAATATCTATTCATTAAACATCTATATAATTATATATATATATTGAATTTTTAGTATATTTTGAATTTGTAGGTGACTTATGTAGAGCATGATTGGTACAATTTACTAACATCCAGCATCTCTACATATATGTGTATTTACGTTTCTACATATAAACACACAAACTAACAATATCATTACATACAATTATCATTTTTTTTCTTATTTCAATAATTGTTTTCATAAAATTATATTAAATATATATTTTATTTTTATTATACTTTTTAAAGAAGACCAGTTTAGTATCTGAAGCTATCCTTATTCTACAGATACAAATTTGCGATGGTAAGTTAAAATTTAAATTAGAAATTTAATTAGTGTATGAAGATTATCAGTTATATTTTTGTCCGTAATTTCACGAATTTCATATTTTAGGATAATTCAGAACTGACGGTGTCATTGACTGAGGGAGTGTCTTCCAGTTCTAGTAATTCAACAACACACGATGAAAGTGTAAGTTTATTTTTTTTTATATGGTTTTATGTAATATATGTAGTTGAAGGTCTCTCTTATCGATAGTTTTTTGTTACCACTTGAGACCCACGCTATAGACAAAAGACGTCCACAGCACGGCTCTCAAATGCCAAGTGGACACCTTGGCCCAGATTCAGAAAGCAATTACGCCTGTGTAACTGGTGTTAGACAGGAGTAATTTCAAATTTCGTGCGCCGTATCACTAGTTTGAATCCTCAAACCATGATACGGCGGCTTCGGGCTTCGATCCGAGAGGCTTACGTCTTCGTAAGCCTTCGGATCTACGCTGCGATATTTTTGCGGCCGCTGGGAGGAGATTTTCGTTTTGATGCGTCGGGATATGCAAATGTGTTTTTACAGCGATCCACGAAGATACGAGTGGTCTTCGCAATCGCTTTCGTCTATTTTTTTTTACGTACTGTTAGACCAGCTTTTTGCTGGTCTAACGGTACGTAGCCCATGTTAATTATGGCCGTCGTTCACGCGTCAAATTTTTTTTTTTTTTTTTACGTAACTCGTTCGGGACTAGGATTGTCCGTAAACGACGCTACTCAAACAACGAATGACGTAACGACGTGTTTTCGCGCAATTCACGGCGGGAAATTTGCGAACGGAGCATGCGCAGTTTGATCGCCGCGGGAACGCGCCTATTTTAAATGCTTCACGCCCCCTACTCGCGTAGATGGATTGCGACGGGAGAAATACACTACGCCGCCATCGTTTACTGGACAAAATCTACCTGAATTCCACGTAGAGCCAGGTAAAAAACGGCAGCGTAGTGTATTTCTGATACTCTACGATAATCTAATTCTCTGTGAATCTGCCCCCTTATGTTTTCTTTTCATTACCCGTGCGCTCCACTGGGGGGGCACGCAGCGGGTAAACACTGTGCCGGCGTATGGCTGAAGAGCCAATGTGTGTGCCTGGCGGATGAGATGTCCGCTGGGTACACACGATCAGCGGTGACAGCAGGGACGTGGAGCTCTGTGTGTAAACACAGAGCTCCACGTCCTGTCAGAGAGAGAGGAGACCGATCTGTGTCCCTTGTACATAGGGACATAGCATTGGTCACCTCCCCCAGTCAGTCCCCTCCCCCCACACAGTTAGAACACACCCAGTGAATACATGTAACCCCTTCGTCACCCCCTAATGTTAACCCCTTCCCTGCCAGTCACATTTATACAGTAATTCGTGCATTTTTATAGCAATGATCGCTGTATAAATGTGAATGGTCCAAAAATTGTATCAAAAGTGTCCAATATGTCTGTTGCAATATCGCAGGCCTTGCCAAAAAAATGCAGATCTCATTCATTGCTAGTAAAAAATAAAAAATAAACCATAAATCTATCCCATATTTTGTAGGTGATATAACTTTTGTGCAAACCAATCAGTATACGTTTATTGTGATTTTTTTTTTTTTTTTTTTTAATTGTACAATAATACATATTGGCCTAAACCGAAGAACATTTCTTACATTATACATTTTTTACTTTTTTTTTAAGCACTTAAGCCACAGACCAATATGCAGCAAAATGTCCAGAGGTGTTTTTACAATTCAGCGCTGCTCCGCTTTAGCATAAAATTGCGCAGTCATGCGACGTGGCTCCCAAACAAAATTTGCGTCCTTCGATTTCCATAAATAGAGCTTTATTTTGGTGGTATTTGATCGCCTCAGTGATTATTGTTTTTTGGCGTATATCCAAAAATAGAGTGACAATTTAGAAAAAAAATCACTATTTTTTACTTTTTCTTATTCGAATAATCAAATAAATTAAATTTTAGTCAAACACTTAGGCCAAAATTAATTCAGCGCCATGTCTTTATTAAAAAAAACAAAAAAACATAGTGGGAACAGCGACACTAATATAGCGATCAGAAAAATGATTGCTTAGTGACGCTGTCAATAAGGAGTGAAAGGGTTAACTAGGGCAGTGAACAGGGGTTAAAACTTTATTGGTGGGGTACGGGGCTAGCGTGAACCAAACACCAAGTCCGCGTACACTCGATCTAATCTGTCTGCTTGAAACGTTCGGCCCGACCGTCCCAGCAGACATATTCGCTCGTGTGTGCGGGCGAGCCGACGGATTTGGCCAGCCGACAGATTTTAAAGCATGCTTTAAAATCTGTCGGCTGGGAACCCGCCTGACCGATACGTCTGCCGGTTAGTACACCAACCAGCAGACGTATCTGCTGGCACATGCGTCGAATGCATGCGCGGAAGTGAATTACTTCCTGGTTGGGATGACGTGGCGGCGTCATCATCACCGCGCCGTCTGCTGGCGGAAATTTGGGTTTGATCGTCTGTACAGGCAATCAAACCTAAACGGCCAGCAGACAGATTTGGTCAAATCGGTCTGTCCGACTGATTTGAACAAATCTATTTGCTCGTGTGTACGGGGCCTTACTGACTGTCACACTGCCACTAAATGAAGTGATCAGATCACTGCATTCAGTGACACTGTGACAGGGGGGTGGGGGGGGTTGGTCGCAAGGGGTTAATGTGCCTATGTGTTGTGTGTGTTAGAGTAGTGTTAGTGCAGACTTACTGTGAGAGGTTTCTCTCCTCAGCAACAGTTAAAAATACCGCTGCTATGAGAGATTACATCACTTCCCCCATCCTGTGTTTACACAGGAGGAGGAAGTGCAGGGCAGGGGGAGCGCGCTGATTGGCTGGGAGCGATCCGGATCGCTTCTACAGCCACGGGGACCGTCGGATGTACCCGGGTGGGGGGCCCGATCGGACCCCCGACCTACGTCTAGGCCTGTACGTGCCATTCTGCCGACTTAAATGTACATGCAGCGGTCCCCAAGTGGTTAATTTGGTTTAATTTTTTTATTTTCAGTCTATTTTTGTGTAGAGCGCAAAAAATAAAAATGAAAGACATGATCACGTACCACCAAGATAAATCTCTATTTTTGTGTTAAAGAAATGATAAAAATATAATTTGGGTACAGTGTTGTATGACCGCGCAATTGTCATTCAAAATGCGTAAGTGATGAAAGTTCCAAAAATTGGTCTGGGCACAAAGGGGATTTAAATGCCCAGTAATGAAGTGGTTAATCACTGTATTTCAATTAAATGTATTAATTTCTAAATTCATTTTTCAATATCTATATATTACAATAAACATAATATCTTATGTTGTGTTTTCTAAATTCCTTTTTTTCCCTATTAGAGTGAAATGCTTTTACAACAATTATTTGAAAGATATCCAGATTCAGAGGAAGATGAACCGTTTCCATGTGATCCTACTGAAGCCGTAAACACCGAACTTTCCTTAACAGAGCAATCAGAAGATGAGGAAACCGATAGAATTGGAAATATTACATGGTGCTTATGCGAAAGATGCATACCTATGCCAACGCAAGTCGAGTCACGTTGCTGCAGAGAGATACATGAGGTATCTCAATGCATCCCGGAGGGAATGAGTTGTATTACAGAAGCTGATACCTTCCTCACTTTAATAGTGCATCCTGAACATGTAAGAATTGCACATATCACTCATCACCTGGAAGGTTACCCGCTAGTGGATGCAAATAATAATCGGTAATTATTTTTTATTAATTAATGAAACAAAAAAAAAAAATATTTTTATTAATGACATTTTTTTTTTTTTTGTTTTTTTTAGGCGATTGAGAAAAATGGCATATCGGACTTTTATTGGCTGGATATATGGCATTTTAGGGAAGGGAAACAGAAAGGTTATACCATCTTGTGCAGTTAATGCTGTGCGTCAAGTGTTTCCCGACCCTAATGCTAGCTATGTAGGTTTTTTGTACAGCAATGATTACGATGCATCAGAAATGGCTTTTTTTTAAAAATATATATTTTTTTTCTAA
>JAJQKJ010001363.1:0-57500 GCA_029574335.1 Rana kukunoris | reverse complement strand
GAGAGAGAGGATAGCGAGAGAGAGAGAGGATAGGGAGAGAGAGAGGATAGGGAGAGAGAGAGGATATCGAGAGAGAGAGGATATCGAGAGAGAGAGGATATCGAGAGAGAGAGGATAGCGCGTGCGAGAGAGAGAGGATAGCGCGCGCGAGAGAGAGAGGATGGCGCGAGAGAGAGAGAGGATAGCGCGCGCGCGAGAGAGAGAGGATAGCGCGCGAGAGAGAGAGAGGATAGCGCGAGAGAGAGATGATAGCGTGCGCGCGAGAGAGAGAGATGATAGCGCGCGAGAGAGGATAGCGAGAGAGAGGATAGCGCGCGAGAGAAAGAGAGATGATAGCGCGCGAGAGAAAGAGATGATAGCGCGTGCGAGAGAGAGAGATGATAGCGCGCGCGAGAGAGAGAGAGAGAGAGATGATAGCGCGCGAGAGAGGAGCGAGAGAGAGATCACACATATGAAAAAAATTAAAAAAAAATTGCATGATTCTGAAAATGTGAAAATCAATTGTTGATAAAAACATTGGAAAATATTTAAACAAATAAAAGAAAATACAACATTTAAACCTCTCAAAGTTGTGAGATAGAGAGGGGGGATAGCGAGAGAGAAAGAGAGGGGGGATAGCGAGAGAGAAAGAGAGGGGGGATAACGAGAGAGAGAGAGAGAAAGAGAGGATAGCGAGAGAGAGAGAGAGAGAGAGAGAGAGGATAGCGACAGAGAGAGAGGATAGCGAGAGAGAGAGAGAGAGACAGATAGAGAGATAAAGAGAGAGAGATCACACATATGAAAACAATAAAAAAATACAAAAAAATTGCATGATTCTGAAAATTTGAAAATCAATTGTTGATAAATACTTTTGAAATAAAAAAAAAAAATATATATATATATATATATATATATATATATATATATATATATAAAAACATTTAAACCTCTCAAAGTTGTGAAAGAGAGAGGGGTGATAGGGAAAGAGAAAGAGAGAGGTGGGATAGCGAGAGAGAGAGAAAGAGAGGGGGAAATAGCGAGAGAGAAATAGAGAGGGAGAAAAAAAGAGAGAGAGAGGGGAGTATATGGAGAGAGAAAGAGAGAGAGGGGTGGTAGCGAGAGAGAAAGAGAGAGAGGGGTGGTAGCGAGAGAGAAAGAGAGAGGGGTGGTATCGAAAGAGAAAGAGATAGAGAGGTGGTAGCGAGAGAGAAAGAGAGAGGGGGGTTAGGGAGAGAGAAAGAGAGAAGGGGGATAGCGAGAGAAAAGGGGGATAGCGAGAGAGAGAAAGAGAGAAGGGGGATAGCGAGAGAGAGAAAGAGAGAGGGAGGGATAGCGAGAGAGAGAGAAAGAGAGAGGGAGGGATAGCGAGAGAGAGAGGGAGGGATAGCGAGAGAGAGAGGGAGGGATAGCGAGAGAGAGAAAAGAGAGAGGGGGTGATAGAGAGAAAGAGAGAGAGGGGGGCAGCGAGAAAGAAAGAGAGAAGGGGGATAGCGAGAGAGAAAGACAGAAGGGGGATAGCGAGAGAGAAGGGGGATAGCGAGAGAGAAAGAGAGAAGGGGGATAGCGAGAGAGAAGGGGGATAGCGAGAGAGAAAGAGAGAAGGGGGATAGCGAGAGAGAAAGAGAGAAGGGGGATAGCGAGAGAGAAAGAGAGAAGGGGGATAGCGAGAGAGAAAGAGAGAAGGGGGATAGCGAGAGAGAGAAGGGGGATAGCGAGAGAGAGAAAGAGAGGGATAGCGAGAGAGAGAAAGAGAGAGGGAGGGATAGCGAGAGAGAGAGAGTGAGAAAGAGAGAGGGAGGGATAGCGAGAGAGAGAAAAGAGAGAGGGGGTGATAGAGAGAGAAAGAGAGGGGGGTACGGAGAGAGGGGGGCAGCGAGAGAGAAAGAGAATATCGAGACAGAAAGATAAAGGGGGGAAGAGAGAGGAAGAGAAAGGGGAGGTAGCGAGAGAGAAAGAAAAAGGGGGGTAGCGAGAGAGAAAGAAAAAGGGGGGGGTGTCGAGAGAGAAAGAGAAAGGGGGGGTGTCGAGAGAGAAAGAGAAAGGGGGGGTGTCGAGAGAGAAAGAGAATGGGGCTCTGGCGAGAGAGAAAGAGAACGGGGCTCTGGCGAGAGAGAAAGAGGGGGTAGCGAGAGAGAGGGGGATAGCGAGACAGAAAGAGATAGGGGGGTAGCGAGAGAGAAATAGAGAGAGGGGGGTATCGAGCGATAAAAAGAGAGAGGGGGTAGCGAGAGAGAAAGAGGGGGATAGTGAGAGAGATAGAGAGAGAGAGATAGAGAGAGAGAGGGGGGATAACGAGAGAGAACGAGAGGGGGGGATAGAGAGAGAAAGAGAGAGGGGGGATAGAGAGAGAGAGAGAGAGAACGAGAGAGGGGGGATAGCGAGACAGACACAGTCAGACTGAGACAATACAAATAATGCACAACATTTTAATAAAATCAATAAATATAAATTAAATATTTAAAAAATATATTTCAGGCATACTTTTTAAATAAATCAAATCCACTTGTCTCTTAGAATCTATGGAATAAAGATATATAATTAATAAATTGTATATAATTTATTTAAATGAAACGTGTTTTTAATTTCTTTGGAAAAAATAAAAACAATCTAATAACCCAAAATACATACCTCCTGTAAGAGATGTCGATGATAGGCAATATTTGACTCGGGACAGATGTCTTGTATATCTAAAAATGTAATTGTTAAAAATATATTTTAGTTTTTTAGATGTATTTTTATTATGTCCGGAGTGTAAGGGTATGAATTCGGTTGATGATGATAAGGCAAAGCTTGTGAGTGAGTGCAGGTGTGAGGATAATAGTGAGGGTGATGATGATGATGATTGTAAGGCCCCTTTCAGACGTGTGTATTTCATCCATCCGTTTTCGGATGAAATACGGACATACAAGTATCCCTATGGGACATCGGGTTTCAGCGGATGAACATACACTGACACCCGTAATTGTCTGTCTACGCAAAGATTCGCTTTTGCGGATGGAAGAAAAGCCTATTTTTTCTTCCGTCTGCCGGATCGGATGAACAGGGACAAACGGTCCGTTTTCATCCAATCCCCCATAGGGGAGAGCTGAGAAAAAACAGGACGGTCCCTGCACAGTGTGAGGGGACCGCCCTGTCAGCTGACAGCTCAGCGGGGATTCACGGAGCGATCCCCGCTGAGCAAATGGACACACATCAATACTGATCCACCTCGTGTGAAAGGGCCCTAAGGGTGCAAAAAGATCTTGTGGATGTGGACGAGGAAGAAGATGAGGATGATGGTAAGTGCGAGTGCAGGGATGAGGATGATGAGGTGGAGTGTAAGGGTATAGATAAGGATGATGAGGTTAAGACAGAGGGTGTGGGTGAGTGCCGGTAGAAGGATAATAGTGCGATTGAGGATGATGCTGAGTGCAGGGATGATGATAATGGTGATGATGAGGTTGAGTGTAAGGCCCCTTTCACACTGAGGCGTATTTCAGGCGGTCCATCGCTAAAAATAGCGCTGCTATACTGCAAGAACAACTCCTTCACTGCATACTCTATGTGAAAGCCCGATGGCTTTTACACTGAGGCGATGCACTGGTGGGAAATAAATAAATCTTGTGCCAGCAGCATTTTTGGAGCGGTGAGAGGAGCGGCGTGTTTACCGCTCCTTCCCATTTAAAACAATGGGAAACTGTGGCAATACCGCCCGCAATGCGCCTCTGCAGAGGCACATTGCGGGCGGTATTAACCCTTTCTCGGTCGCTAGCGGGGGTTAGTACAGCATGGCTAGCCGCCGATTACCACAGCAATTCCGGCGGTATATCGCTACTATTTTTAGCGGTGCTATAACACCACCGCGGATCCCACTACAGTGTGAAAGGTGCCTAAGGGTATGGATTAGGATGATGATGTGGTTAAGGCAGAGGATGTGGTGGGGTGCAGGTATGAGGATAATAGTGAGGGTGAGGTTGAGGATGATTGTAAGGTTGCAGAAAGATGTTGTGGATGAGGATCAGGATGAGGATGATGGTAAGTGCGAGTACAGGGATGAGGAAAATGTTGATGAGGTTGAGTGTAGGGGTATGGAAGAGGATGATGATGGGGTTTATGCCAAGGGTATGAGGATAAGAGTGTGGGTGAGCTTGAGGATAACGATGATTAAAAGGGTGCAGAAAGAAGTTGTGGACGAGAATGAGAAAGAGCCTGAGGATAATGGTGTGGATGATGATGAGAGTCAAGGAGAGGAATGATGTGGATAAGGATAATGGTGATTGTAAACATGAAGATGATTATAAGTATGAAGGTGAGGATAACGATGATTGTAAGGATGAGTATAAGGGCGAGGGTGAGGGTGAGGGTGAGAATGCGGCTGATGATGATTGTTATAACGAAGAGGTATGAGATAAAGTGAGGGAGAGGGAAGATGAGGTGGAGGGAAGATGAGACGGAGGGAGGTGGGGTGAATGTAGAAAAGATGAACTTCGAAGACAAAATGGTGGATAGTTGATAAAACTTTCAAACAAACAAAAAAAAAAAAAAATATGAAACGTACCTGGTTATTGATAAATAAATTCAGATTATTAATTTATTCCTTGAATCTTCTTCAGAAATAATACATGGATATCACTAAAATAAAATAAAATTTAAATTAATTATTTAGAAGAAATTACAGATATAATTATAAGGATATATAATAAAATATACAACAATTAACATACAGAATGATTAAATTAAAAAATAGACAAAACAATAAAAGAAAAAAGGGGGTTAAATTAAATTGCACTCTTATACAGGCACAGAAAGGGAAAGAAATAAAAAACAACACAAAAAAAAAAAATTAGAACAGAACAGAAAAAACAGTGATCAAACATGCAGAAAACAGAGGGAGCAAGCACAGTTAACAAATTTGAGTTAATGCTAAAGAAAGTGAGCACAATTAAAGCAGATGTTCCTCAGTATAAGCTCTTAACTTCTCTGGGATAAACAACTAGATGATTTAGCTGCTTTAGTAATACGAGTGCTTCCTTGCCTCTCTGCTCCTGCTGCTGTTGTCATTGCTGCTCGATCTCTCTCTCTCTCTCTCTCTCTCTCTCTCTCTCCTTCTCGTTCCTTTAGTAGTAGAAAAAACTAAGGGCTTTGTGCCCTTATTGAACATGGCGATTGAAAAACTCTCACGATTCTTCAAAGATGGGGAGGCACAGACTCCTGGGGAGTAACACCCACTACATTCCCAGGAGTCTGTGCGGTGTAGGTGAGATAGCTAACACACCGCGGTTCAGGAAGCTGGCAGATTTACTACTCTGCCTAGCAACAAGGGTTCCAATGCATGAAAAAAAAAATTGGTTTTTCTTAAAGGGCTAATGACATTTTTTTAGAAATAATGATGAAAAGTCATATTTGAGGGTGGAACTCCGCTTTAAGTATGCAAACACACATCAACATGGGAGAATATCAGAGCTACACTAGTAATGGCGGCGATCAGCGATTTTTATCCTGACTGCGACATTATGGCGGACACTTTTGACACCATTTTGGGACCATTGTCATTTTTACAGTGATCAGTGCTATAAAAATGTACTGATTACTGTAAAAAATTCACTGGCAGTGAAGATGTTAACCTGTAGGAGGCTCTAAAGGGGATAAGTGTGACCTAGTGAATGATTCTTACTATTAGGGGCGTGGTTTTGTGCGACACGTCACTGATCATCGTTCCCTATGACAGGGAACAGACGATCACAGACAGTGTCACTAGGAAGAACGGGGAAAGGTTTGTTTACACTGAAATCTCCCCGTTCTTCAGCTTTGTGACCTGATTCCGGACACTGGTGATTGATTGAGTCCGTACCTGTACGCCCATATGCACAGCCGTGCCATTCTGATGACGTATAGCGGCGGTTGGCAAGCGGTTAATGGAGATTAGAATACTGACACCTCTAGCATATGATGAAAAGACTGAATGATATTGCAGTAGGTAAGCACGAGAATGTAAACGGTGAGTAGAATCCATAGTCACATGAGTTTCCTACAACCTATGGAAGTGCCAAAGTGTGCCAACGAGTCCATTATCGTCCTCCATGTAACGGTATCTTTTATCCCCCTAATGTTCCATGCGGTAATACTGATGTCTGTAGTCATAAGGGGGTGGTGTATAGGGATGAGCCTAATACCCCCCACGTTCGGGTTCCCACCAGAACCTTCGAACGGACCGAACTTTTAGCACTAACTTTAGAACCCCATTGAAGTCTATGGGACTCGAATGTTCAAAATCAAAAGTGCTCATTTGACAAGGCTAATATGCAAGTTATTGTCCTCAAATGGGTTTGGGGACCCGGGTCTTACCCCAGGGGACATGTATCAATGAAAAAAAAAGTTTTAAAAACTAACGTTTTTTCGGGAGCAGTGACTTTAATGACACTTAAAGTGAAAAAAAAAATGCTTTAAATATCGTACCTGCTGGGTGTCTATAGTATGCCTGTGAGGTGGTGCATGTTTAGAACTGTCCCTGCACAAAATGAGATTTCTATAGGAAAAAAGCTTGCGGCTTTAATGTAATGTCTGGTCCCTGCAATATGGATGAAAATCATTGAGAAAAATAGCATGGGTTTCCCCGCCCCCTCCCCCCAGGTCATTACAAGCCCCTATGGCCCTATATACTCTGAACAGCAGTATACAGGCAGTGCAAACAAGACAGGGACTGTAGGTTTGTTGTTATGTAGAATTTGTTTGTAATTGTGAACTGGTACTTCAAAGTGAAGCTCCAGCCATAAAATCTATTTTTAAGCTTTTCTGAAAACATAGAGAAGGGTTATCACCCCTGTAACATTTGTTTTGCTGTCTGTGTGCCTCTGTTCAGAAGATTGCACCTCACTTTCTGTCCCAATGACAAATGTTTTTTTTTTTTAAATTTGTGTTTTTTAGTGAAACTGCTGATAAAGCATCAGTGGACAGGAGACACCTCTTACAGGAGAGAATTTCCCTTCCTAGGGGTAGATTTCCTCTCACTTCCTGTTGTTTCCTTCCGTTTGCAAGTAGGAGTAGAGACGGGCTGCCTGTTTGCCAGGTGGTCGTTTTGCGGTGAACTTTGGTCGTTCACGGTCCGCCAAACCATCGGACATCTGTCGGTGTTCGCGGCGGTCCGCAATGTTAAATGGGTAAGAACTTTGACCCATGACACATCCATCAGGTGGTGCAGGACAGCCAATTGAGACATTTAAGCACATGGACACACCCCCTACCTTATAAATAGACCTGATCTGGCGGCCATCTTACATTCTGCTGTTTGTCAGTGTAGAGAGAGGTTGGTGTTTGGAGCAGGGACAGGCTGTATTCAATCAAATATCTATCTAAAAGGTCCACAAGAGTCCTTCCAAGCACTGGTATAGGTGTGCTACTTGCTGTGCAGTATATAGGTGGAATATACACTTATAATATACTTTTGAATATAGAAAGCATATTATAGTGGATTTGTATTGTGCAGCATTGTGACTGGCGGTGTATTTGGTTACTGCAGAATTGTTGTCGCTTTCGCTGCGTTTCCTCTGCTACACACAGTGACAAAAATTCCTGAAAAAAAAAGTTTCATAACGGGTGTGATAAACCAGTGGCCCCCCAAAACGACAGATTTTGTTATATACCTTCTTCCACATATACTGCGCCTCTCTAGAGAATTTTGTCACAGGGTCATTTAAAATATGACAGGCAGAGGAAGAGGCAGGCCCTTCCGCAGGGGTGGTAGGGGTAGGGCAGGAGCACCAGGCCGGAGCCAAAGTGGGAAGTGGCACAATGTTTGTTCGATTACATCAAAGGACGCACCAGACTTGGTTAAGTGGCTCGCCACCAACACCACCACCACCACATACCCTCCGCTTGAGTCACAGGAATTATTTTCTGATCCATCAGAAGACATTTCCGATGCGCAGCCATTCTTGGCATTGGATCAGAAAGAGGAGGTAGCAACAGCCGGCACTCAGCAGTCTGACGACAGTACTCAGATCAGCCCAAGGAGGTTGGTGCCCGCTGTTGCTGCCTACTCCGAGATCTCTATTGTTAGTGATGGGGAAGGTGATGTCGATGATGACAGGTCTACCGACGTCACATGGGTGCCCACAAGAGAGGAAGAGGAGGGGAGTTCAGAGGGAGAGATGGAACAGCAGATAGGGAGTAGAAGCAGGCCGAACTTCCATTGCACAGGAGGGACAAACCAGACTCCTAATGTACCAGGAGCGAGCCATCAACCATGTACGATCACATCTGGCGCTCCCAGGACGCCGGCCCATGACTCCGTAGTGTGGGCTTTTTTTAATATGTCCGCTGCAGACAATAGTGTTGCCATCTGCAGCCTTTGCAGTCAACGCATAAGTCACGGTAAGCCTAACACTCACCTAGGGTCGACCGCCTTAAAGCAGAGGTTGACCCTAAAACATCTCTGTCCCATTCCATCCAGCATACTGGCATCAGCTACAGTATGCTGTTTTTTTTTTTTGCGCTGTACTTACTATGTAATCGATAATTTTATTTTCTCCCTCCCGCAGGGAATAGGCGTTCCTATGAAGAGGGCTACATGACTGACGTGCGGCTATGGCGCATTACGCCCTCCGAAAATAGCCTAAATAGGACTCGGCTATATACGGTGCCTGCGCAGTCAGCTCTTAGGTCAGTGCGCAGGCGCCATAAAGAGCCGAGTCCTAGTCCGGCTATTTTCAGAAGGCGTGATGCGCCATAGCCGCATGTCAGTCATGTAGCCCTCTTCATAGGAACACCTATTCCCCGCGGGAGGGAGAAAATAAAATTAACGATTACACAGTAAGTGTCCCGCGTCTTGTCCTGGGTCTTCTTTTCTTCGCTAGCTAAAGTGGCTCCTTGTGATTTGTAATCCACAGTTTGGTGAGTTAAATTGAAGTGAAAATGCTCCTGGTGTAGCTGTAACAACTATTTTAACATTGCTTGAGACATCAAGGTAGATAGGCCTCAAGCCTTCTCAGTGTCAGTTGCTCTGCTCCTTTGTGGAACTATAATTCCCAGTGAGGCCTGTGAATGAGTCTAACTGCATGTCAGATGTAACAAACTGTGGGCTGTGACCCACTCACCCACTGGATAGAGGCTCTGTGTGGTAACTTTTGTCCGGTGACTGCAACTTGCTTCTCCGTCAGCTGGGCCAATCGCTCCACTCAGCTCCGCTGGGTGAATCCCATCCTCCGATGCTCGGATGAGTGTCTCTGGGTCTCTGCAATCTGGCCACCGTCTCCCCACAGGTCCTCTCAGGCAGGCCACACGATTCCAAGAGAACTAAAATGGCCGCTTCAGTGACGCATCATATTCGGCTCCCCATCACACAATGCTGCGGAAGTGCCCTAGCGGCCAACTGCGCATGCGCGATGCGTTCCAATGGATTTACGACAGTGCACAGCAGCGAAGCCATCATTCTTGGTGACGTGGACTTAGAGGTAAGTGGCCAGTGGGCACCTGGCCTCCCATCACTGAGCCCAGTGGGAGCAATGCCATCAGAACCCACAAAGCCACACTCCAGGCTCTCACCGTCCAGCCTCTTCTCCTTCCCCTCTATGCTCACAATTGTCCTCCACCTTCCATCATGCCGTCCTCACTTTATTTCTGCAAAATAGCAGGCTTCCGTGGCCCAAATGTTTGACCATAAAAAAACGATGATGCCGGATAACCCTCTTGCCCAACTGATAGCCTGCCAACTACTGCCATATAAACTGGTGGACTCTGATGCCTTTCGAAAATTTGTGGCCATTGGAACACCACAATGGAAGGTCTCAGGAAGGAAATATTTCTCACAGAAGGGCATCCCAGAGCTATATGGCCATGTTCAGCGGCCAGTGAATGTATCTCTGGCACACAGTGTTGGTGGCAAAACACATCTGATCACAGACACGTGGTCTAGCAAACACGGGCGGGGAAGGTATATAACTTTCACTGCCCACTGGGTGAACCTTCTGATGGCCGTCAAGGATGTAACCCCTGGCACCCATGTAGATTTGATTTTACTGCCATGGATTACATGCAGGCCTGCCTCTTCTCCTCCTCCTACTCCATCCTCCCTCTCCTCCTTGGCTGACTCCTAATTTTCCGATGCTACCGTCTCTTCCACTGCGCCACCTAAGATCCCCAGAACCTATTCGACATTCCAGGTGAGACGTTGCCATGCTGTGCTGCGTCTGTTGTGCCTGGAAGACAAGAGCCACACTGGTCCTGCACTCCTTTCAGCTTTGCGCTCACAGGCAGATCAGTGGCTAACACCGATCAATTTGACAGTTGGTAAAGTGGTGTGCGACCACAGTGCCAATCTGCTGAGCGCGCTGAAACAGGGCAAATTTACACACGTGCCATGCATGGCACACGTCCTGAACTTGGTCGTGCAGCGATTCATTGCAAAATACCCTGGGCTCCAGGACATCTTGCGGCAGGCCAGGAAAATCTTGGCCCATTTCAGAAGATCTTACACGGCCATGGCTCGCCTTGCTGACATTCAGTGGTTACACAACCTGCCCGTCAGACATCTTATTTGTGACTGCCCAATGTGATGGAACTCAACATTGTATATGCTTGATAGGCTGCTCCAGCAGAAGCGTGCAGTTAACGACTACCTGTACAAACTCTGCGGCAGGACAGGTTCTGGGGAGCTTGGTTTTTTTGCACGGTGCCAGTGGCTGCTCATGTGTGACTCATGCAGACTTCTGCGGCCATTTGATGAGATCACCAAACTGGTCAGTCGCAGCCAGGGTGCCATCAGTGACATCGCACCTTACTCCTTCTTTCTGGAAAGTGCATTGCGTCGTATCATTGATCAAGCCGTCGAGGAGCAGGAGCAGGAAGATGAGGAAGTCGCAATGCTGGATGAATTCCCGGGGGCTACTCCACCTGAGACAAGACAACAACGGGAGTCTGAAGAGGAGTCAGAGGAGGATGGTGCCGGGGCGGAGGAGGAGGAGCAAGAAGAGCATGCTTTATACCTTTCTGGATCCCTGGTGTTGTCTGTGGATGGGGGAGGAGAACGAGGACGACATTATCCTGGATGATGAGCAGGAGCCAGGCCGCTACAGCGCTTCCAGTTTAGTGCAAATGGGGGCCTTCATGCTCCAGTTTTTTAGGAGGGACCCCCGTATAAAAAGCATAAAGGGCAAGGACCAGTACTGGGTGGCAACGTACTTAGACCCCCGGTACAAACAAAACATGGCGGAAATGTTACCACCATCACAGAGGGCTATCAGAATGCAGCACTTCCAGGCCTTGCTTCGAGAAATGATGCATTCTGCTTTTTCGCAATCAGTGTCTCTCCTGACAGGGGGGATCTGCACTGATTATTAGTACAGCCCATCGCCAGTGATAACCACCAGTGACCACCAGTCATGCCAATCAGTGACCACCAGTGATGCCAATCAGTGCCCACCAGCCATGCCAATCAGTAACCACCAGGCATGCCAGTCAGTGACCACCAGGGATGCCAATCAGTGCCCACCAGTGAAATAGAAAACTTACTTATTTACAGCATTTTTAAAAAAAAATCTTTTTAAGCTTTTAAAGATTATATTACATCAACAAAGCCCATCGAGAATACCCACGCTAGAAAACAAAAACACACACAATTATAACCTAATAACACAAAGTATATTTACAACATTTTTTTAAAGAAACAAAGAAAAACTTATTTTTTTTTAACATTTTCTGTCTTTTTTTGTATTTGTAGCACAACAAATAAAAGCCCAGAGGTGATCAAATACCACCAAAAGAAAGAAAAGTGGAGGTGTCTGCGCTGTGAAAAAACTAGGGCTGTGAATGTGAAATAGGAATGCATAGGCAACACGGCCCAAGAAGGGCAACAAAGTGGTCCAGGGGAGGGCAAACTAAGTGTAACTAAAACATGATAACAATGGATAACACTGCAGCCGCGTGCTGAACTTTGGAGTGTGCGGCGTTCTTTCACAGACTCGGTTGCTGGGATCATCACGCTTAGACTTTTTCTCATCCTCCCATTCATTCACTTGCATGTGGATTTATATTTTATAGTGTGACTTGGACTGTACAGCCATCATTTTCTCTGCTTATGTACCTCTGTGTTGCCAGTGATTTAGTTCTTGCAGTGTTATCCATTGTTATCATGTTTTAGTTACACTTACTTTGCCCTCCCCTGGACCACTTTGTTGCCCTTCTTGGGCCGTGTTGCCTATGCACTTTGTACCCTCCTATTTCACATTCACAGCCCTAATTTTTTCACAGCGCAGACACCTTTACTTTTCTTTCCATTTGTTGTTTCCTGTCTATAAGGGTAGACCCTTTGGTGTTTGCAGCAGTGCACGCCTCCCAGATCCCTCCACCCCCTTTTCCCTATTCACAGACAGTGCGGGAGTTTCACTTTAGTCATTTGATATTCACCACCAAAAGAAATCTCTATTTGGGGGAAAAAGATAAAAAAATATTTGGGTACAGTGTTGTATGACAAGTGTGAGAGAGCTGAAAATTGGCCTGGGCAGGAAGGGGGTAAAAGTGCCCGGTATTGAAGGGGTGTTGAATGTGGGTAAAAAAAAAACACAAACAAGTCTGGTAGTGAAAGGATTAAAAGAGAAGTTCACCTTCGGGTAGATGTTACATGTTCCTGTTGCGGCTCAGCGATCCGAGACATTTCCCGCACTCACTAATACACCTCGAGGGTTGTGTGGGATCCCCGATGTACAGGAAGACAGGACTTCAGTGAGGAGCATTTCCCTCACTCAGGACAGGAATACAGCTTCTCCCCCGTGTGAGATCTCTGATGTCTGGAAAGATGGGACTTCACTGAAAAACATTTCCCGCACTCAGGACAGGAATACGGCTTCTCCCCCGTGTGAGATCTCTGATGTTTGGAAAGATCGGACTTCACTGAAAAACATTTCCCACACTCAGGACAGGAATACGGCTGCTCCCCCGTGTGAAATCTCTGATGTGTGGAAAGATAGGACTTATCTGAAAAACATTTCCCACACTCAGGACAGGAATATGGCTTCTCCCCTGTGTGAGATCTCTGATGTTTGGAAAGATGGGGCTTCTGTAAAAAACATTTCCCGCACTCAGTACAGGAATATGGCTTCTCCCCCGTGTGAGATCTCTGATGTGTGTAAAGATGGGACTTCACTGAAAAACATTTCCCACACTCAGGACAGTAATACGGCTTCTCCCCCGTGTGAGATCTCTGATGTGTGGAAAGACTGGACGTCTCTGAAAAACATTTCCCACACTCAGGACAGGAATATGGCTTCTCCCCCGTGTGAGATCTCTGATGTCTGGAAAGTTCAGATTGAAAATGGAAACACTTCCCACACTCAGTACAGGAAAGTCTCTTATTTGTTGGAAGGACGGCACCATCCCGCACAGTCTGAGGTTCCTTAGGATAAGAGGAATACGATGGTCCGGCACCGTCCCGCACAGTCTGAGGTTCCTCAGGATAAGAGGAATACGATGGTCCATCTACACTGTGTGGTGCCGGATGGACATTTGAGGTAGTCAGGTTTTCTCCTGGACTATACTGTGTGATGTCCTCATCTTCTACTTTACAGTCTGGAGACAAAGTGAGACAATCCTCTGAGGTTTTCCTCATCTCCCGTCCATCTACTAAAATAGAAATACAAAGATTATTACTAGACATGAGCTGATTGGTTCCCCTATACCAGGACTCCGCCCACATCAGGCAGCTTTGTCTCTGAGGATCTTACAATTCCCCCCTCAAGGTAACTAGTAAATGGGTCCTCTGATCTCCTACCAGATCATTTCTTTATTCATGGACCTTAGTCAGAGAGTGAGGAAACAACGAGAACTGTCTTTTATAGGAGTGACAGTGATGAGGGGATTATAGGACGAGTGTCCCCTCCCCCTCTATCAGTCATTGCCATCTTCCCAACACAAGAAGTCCTGCACTTCCTTATTTAGTCATGAATAACAGCGGGGCTGAGCCCCACCAGAGGTCAGAGAGTGAGGATGGGGGAGAACAACCAAGATGAAGACTGGACTGATCCTGAAAATCACCATCATTGGGTTATTGATTCGTCCCCTCATTATCACTTTCTGTTTAAGGTTCCAAAGCCTGAGGATGTTATCACATTATTATCACCATGTAAAAGTCTGCCCTCCAATCACATCATCAGATATAAAATCAAACCACTATGAAATAAGTAAATAGGAAACGGCTCATATAATACTCAGATATGAGGTATAACAGAACTGCTCCAATATGAACAAAAACAGAACAAAAATGCAGCTTCAGTTCATAACAAGCAGTACAAAGGAGAGGTGGGTGCTGTGTCCGTCCATGAACTCAGAGAAATGGATTTTACGGTGAGTACAAAAATCCTATTTTCTCTTCCGTTCATGGACGGACACAGCAGCAATTGACCTTAGGGATGTCCCCAAGCAGTGTCAAGAAAATTCGAGGGGTGGAAAAAACATATCAAACCAAACTTCACCCCAAACAAACCAGAGCTCCTCAACAGAGGTTCTCCAACTTTAAACAGCCACCTGTAAAACCTTGCGGCCAAAGGAGGCATCTGAAGATGCACTCACATCCACCTTGTAAAACTTTGAGAAGGTGTGGACTGACGACCAGGTCGCTGCCTTACACACCTGTAAAACAGACACTTGATGGCAGAAAGCCCAAGAGGCACCAATCGCCCTGGTCGAATGCGCCTTGACCGGGAAGGGGGGCGCCGCCCCTTTAGGGCATAGGCCTGAAGCATGACCTGTCTGATCCACCTAGAAATGGTGGCCGACGAGACTGACAGACCTTTCTTAGGACCAGTCACCGACACGAACAGTCACAGAGCCGTAGCAGACAAGTACACCCGTAGGGCCCGAACCACGTCCAAGGAATGCAAAGAGGCCACCTTTGGGTTTTTTGGCTGAGGACATAGGGGTGGTAACACAATATCCTCATTAATGTGAAAAGCCAAAACGACCTTTGGGAGAAATGACAGCTGCGCCAGCAGCACCACCTTATCCTTGTGGATGACCAAGTAGGGAGCCTTGCAAGACAAGGCCGCCAGTTCAGATACCCATCTGACCGATGTAATGGCCACCAGAAAAACCACCTTCTGGGACAGAGTCAACAAGGGGATCTTCCGAATATCCTCAAACGGAGCGTCTTGAAGCACCGAGAGGACTAAATTCAAGTCCCATGGAGGCAGTGGAGGGCGCACAGGAGGGGTCACATGCCGGACCCCCTGCACAAACGTACACACCAGGGAGTGCGACGCCAAGGGTCACTGAAAGTAAAGCCAAGGCCGAGATCTGACTATTAACTGTACTTAAGGCGAGAGCCTGATCCACTCCATGCTGTAAGAACAGTAGAATCCGGGACATCACGCATGTACGGGGGTGCCATTTCATCTCTTCACACATAGAGATGTAGGCCTTCCACATACGATGGTAAATCCTTCTTGAAGTAGACTTCCGTGCTCGCAGCATGGTAGAAATCACCAAGCCCGACAGGCCATGGTCCTTCAGCACCTGGCTCTCAACAGCCACGTCGTTAAAGCCAGCGACTGTAAAGCAGGGTGAAAGATCGGGCCCTGCGACAGAAGATCTTCTCTCAGGGGTAGACGCCAAGGGACGTCTGCCATCAGACGCACCAGGTCCGTGTACCAGGGCCGGCATGGCCAATCTGGGGTGATCAGGATTGCTGGAATCCCCTCGGCTTCCACTCTGCGCAGCAGGCGAGGAAGAAGCTTCAGAGGAGGAAAGCGTAGATTAGACGATAGTGACCCCATGGCGCCACCAACGCCTCCGCCCACGGGTCCTTTGACCTAGGCACGAACCGTGACACCTTTCGACTGAGACAGGACGCTAGAAGGTCCACGTCTGGAGTGCCCCATTTTTGGAACAGACTTTGAAACACCTCCGGGAGTAGTGACCATTCTTCTTGGTCTAGTGTTTGGCGACTTAGGTAGTCGGCCTGCCAGTTCAGCACCCCCGGAATGTACAGGGCCGACAGAGCCGGAACGTACCTTTCAGCCCACCTGAGGATGTGCGCGACTTCCATCGCTGCAGCCGAGCTCCGTGTGCCTCCCTGATGATTGACGTATGCCACGGCCGTGGCTTTGTCGAACTAGATCCTGACCGGTTGGTCCTGCAGACCCAGGGACCACTTGGAGAGACACAACTTGATCGCTTGGAGCTACAGTACATTGATTGGAAGGCGGGACTCCTCCTGAGTCCAGAGACCCTGGGCTGACTGGGCACCCCAGACACCCCCCCCCCCCAGCCGGAGAGGCTGACATCCGTCGTGACCACTGTCCAATGACACGGCAGAAACGACTTCCCGGTCTGAAGTACTGGAGACGTCAGCCACCACACTAGGGAGGACTTGACAAGTCAACTCACCTGAATATGGTAATCCAGAGACGAAGGGAGCTTGTCCCAACGTGACAGAATCTCTTTCTGCAACACTCGGGTGAGGAATTGGGCATATGGAACTGCCTCGAAAGAGGCCACCATCAGACCCAGAACCATCATGCAAAAGTGAAGCGACGACCACTTCTGGGTCGCCAACCGCTGCACCGCAGACTGTAGTGTCTGAAGTTTTTCCGTTGGGAGGAAAACTCTCGCCTCTGAGGAATCCAGGACCAACCCCAGGTATTCCAGCCGCTGAGACGGTACCAACATTGACTTCTGGATATTCAGTAGCCAATCGAATTCTCAGAGGACCTGACAGGTGATGGACACATCGGGGCGAGCACCTTGGTGAAAACCTGTGGTGCCGAGGCCAGGCCGAACGGGAGGGCCACAAATTGAAAGTGGTCCTTTCCGATCGCAAAGTGCAGAAATCTCTGGTGCTTTGTGCATATGGGAACATGCAGGTATGAGCCCATGATGTCCAAGGATGCCATAAAACCCCCCTGATGGAGCGTTGCTACTACTGAGCGAATCAACTCCATCCTGAATTTTTGCACTTTGACAAAAAAATTGAGGGCCTTGAGGTCCAGGATTGGACGGACCCCTTCCTTCTTGGGGACTACAAACAGATTGGAGTAAAACCCCAGAAACCGTTTCATCAAGGGAACCGGCACAATCACTCCCCTGACCAACATATCCTGGACAGCCCCTGACAGATCCTTCCGGTGATCCGGCAGAAGCTGGAGGTTGGAAGGAAAAAATCTGTTTGGTGGACAAGAGAGAAACGCTTATCTTGTACCCCGAGGAAAGTACTTTGCAAACCCAACGGTCGGAAAGAAGGTGTCATGGACAGTCTGGCCCATCGGTGGGCACATCGGCGCGCACGGGCGCCCGCATGCACGGGAGCGGCGCATCGGCGCGCGCAATTCACGGCACCATAGCGCGCACGGGAGCGCGCACCAGCGGCGGCGGCGCGCGTGCACGTGGGGACGCCGTTCTGGCGCCAAATCCAGCTTTAAAAGGGATCTGATCCCTGTGCTTCTTGCTGTCCTGTCTACAGCGTCTTTGTGAGCTACCAGCGTCTGTTACCCTGATTGAACCTGATCCTGACTACCCGGCTTGTACCTGTTAACCTGTCTGCTGCCTGCCCTGACCTCGGCTTGTTTGACTACCCCTTTGGCTTGATCCTCTGTACTTCTGCTGCCCGCCTGCTGATTGACCCGGACTGAATCTGACCCTGCCTGTACCAACTCTACCTACTCCTGAACCCCTAGCCTGCCGGAGGACTTACCTGCTGGGACTTGTTCCAGTCTGTACTACGGGACACCTCCCCCGCTTCTGCTGTAACTCCTGCTTCCAGCTGCCCGACAGTGAGCCTTGAATCATCAGCCTGCACCAGTCCTGCAACGTGCTTCCAGGAACTACCGACTCAGCTCACGGGCCCAGCACTCGCCAGTACCAGGCGCTTGTGCGACTCTGTAGTCCCGAACCTCCTGTCTGCACTATCAGGGGTCCCGGGACCAGAGAAGCAAGGGCTGCCGCTCCCTGCACGCCGGGCTCGTACCATCAGGTACGTGACAGTAGGTGGCGTAGTACCACCGCGTAGGCGGAGCCCCTAGAAAGCAAGGGGAGCTTATCCAGGGCCGACTCACAGACAAACTTTAGGCCCTGAACCAACTGGTCAGCCAGGTCCACACAGGTCTCAGAAGCATTCTGCGCCTCCAGCTCCTGCAGCAAGGCCTTTGCCGTTCGGCAAGTGTCTGCGACACCAGAGCCCCGGCCAAAACTGGTCTCACCGCTGACCCCACTACTGTGAACATAGGAGAGCTGAGACTGTGGCCCGCTCTATCTGTGGGGTCCTTTCACAGGTAATGTGGTGGCCTTGTTCAGTCTGGACACAGGGAGGTCCACTGACCCTCCTCAAAGGGTAACGGACCAAAAAAAAACTTTCTGTGGCCGATCCCATTCCTTGTAAAATAACTTGTCCAGATAAGGAACACAAGGAAACACTTTTGCGGTGCGGGGCGGGATGTGGAACCCAAAAGGGAGCGGCATATCCGATGCCTCCGCCAAATCCTCACATTTTTGAGTATGTCCATGTGGGCTAAGCCTGCAACATCTGACATGACGGAACCAGGGCCAGATGCAGTAGCAGAGCCCAATTCCATGTCAGATATATCCCCAGAAGCAGGCGCAGGGAGGGGGCACTTTTTACCCCCTTCTGGGCACTTGCCGCTTCAATCCTGGCAACAAACGCCTCAAGGACTGCCGTCATAGCATCCATGGAGGCCGCAGGAACAGGGGCACTAAGGGTTTACTCAGGCATGGTTGGGGTAGAAGCCTCTGGTTCAGACTCCATGCTAAACACCAATATGCTTCCCTAATAGTGCAAGGCAGGGACCCACAGGCCACCCTCCCAGCCACAAACAGAGAGCAGGTGACCCCCAGGGGACTCACCACCCAACCAGGCTGTAGTGCTGCTGAGGCGCTGAGAGTGCTGTCCGTACTGCGCTGTCCCTCAGGAAGTATTCTGCGGGCTTTGGCACCGTTATTTCAGGCACTAGAGGCCAAAAGCTTTTCCAAGATGCAGAAAAATAGCATGCGGGCTACAGGAAAATGGCCACCGATACATAAAACCACGACTCCGGTAAAATGGCGGCCGTACACGTGTTTTAAAAACCAGTAACAACACAGCAGAATAGCTGCAGCACACACAGCACCATAAGTACAATAAAAAATAGCACCTCACAGCAGCACAGCCCCCCAGCAGTAACGGAGCCCCCCCCAGGTGGACCCCCCCCCACCTCACAGCCGCCACCCAGAATGGGGAAGGAGGAAGGGAGAGAGGAAAGCAGGGCGAACCCTCAATCGACCTCCCCAGGAACGCACCAGCCGAACCACTCTACCAGGGAAAGGGGACACTACTTACCCGTCCTGTGACCACCGGCTGGAGGCATTTCAGAGAGAACCAACGTCCGCAGCAGATACGGCATGGCTGTCGGCCGGGCACACTGCGACACAGCCATAGAGACCGGTCATATGTGTGCCCTGGAGCATATAGTTCACCGGCCACCCCTGGAGAAATGGGGCATGTCGTGGACGGCCCAGCGTGTAGCTAAAGGCTGGCACACGCTCGATGGCCGAACATGGGGGGGAACTACAAGGATCGAGGATCCAGCCTGTCACCCAGTCGGTAGTTGATTGTAGATCCCAGGATCCAAAATGCAGGAAAAAATAAAAAAAATAAAAAAAAAAACTTTAGCGCACATGGACTCCAGAAGGGCAATGTCTTCTCCTAACACTAGGCAGAAAAAAACTGGAGCTGCATGAGCCAGAGAGTGGGATATACCCGGGGGACCCACCCCCTGGGAGGTGCTGTTTTTTCTGCCTAGTCTCTCCTGAAAGGAAGGATATATAACTCTAAGGTCAATTGCTGCTGTGTCTGTCCATGAACGGAAGAGAAATTAACATTTTACTAGCAGCTGAACCCCAGAATGTCCAGAAATCCATCCTAGATACATGAACTGTGTCTGCAGCACAGAGAAGGAAGATTATCCCAGAGAAATACAGGAATACAGGATGGGGAACAGGAAAGTGACCAGGGGATTACAGGCTGATATCACCCAGTCCCCGCCCTACTCTTGACCAATCAGTGAGCAGTATGGGTGGAGGGATGGATTTAGTGTTAATGACCCACCTGTGCTGATCTCTGCAAGAGTGCCGTCCTCTAGAATTAGCCTCAGTATTTCATCCTCCTCCATAGACTGCTGATCATCCCTCACATACCTCTCTTCTTCTTCTGATTTCACCTCAAATTCTATATCGATTGGATCTCCACTCTAAACCAAGAGAATGAGAGAGAATATCATCTGTAAGATATAAGCTTTATTATTGTGACATCACATCTATAAAATACACACACCCCCCCACAAGTCCAAGTCTAGATGTTCCGTCCCACCAACCTTTAAATAAGGAGGGATGGTGTGACCTTCCTGTGTGGAATCCCGGGAATACAGAGGGCGGGGACATCTCTCTGGGGGGTCTCTGTAGCTGGATGACTCCACCATGGTGTCCTGGTACAGATCTTTGTGTTCTTTTAGAGACTCTGACTTCTCCATCACCCCATCCTCATCATCCTCCTCTTTTATCTCCTCTTTAACCTCAACTTTAGGATCTCTCAGGTCTCCACTCTGAATATAGAATAAAAATGACATCAATGGTAACAATGCAGATAATGTACAGATCCTAATGATACGATCAGTGATTGTTCCTCATCTACCTGATGATGGTGGGGGATGGTGTGACCTTCCTGTGTGGAATCCCGGGAATACAGAGGACGGGGACATCTCTCTGGTGGGTTCCCATTACTGGATCCATCTGTAGGAAACACACACACTGACTGAATCCATTGTTTCTATGGGCCAGATTCAGGTAGATGGGCGGATCTTTATTTTGGAGTAACGTTTCTCATTTACGTTACTCCGCCGAAACTTTAGGAGCAAGTACTGTTATTCACATAGCACTTGCTCCTAAAGTTGCGGCGGCGTAACGAAAATGAGCCGGCGGAATTCAAATTGGGCGGGTAGGGGGCGTGTATTATTTAAACTAGGCGCGATCCTGCGGCGAACGTACTGCGCATGCGTCGACTGTCAGTGCGCATGCTCCAAATTCTGTCAGGGAACGTCAATGACGTCAATCCCCATTCACGGACGTTTTGCACAAACGCAAAACATTTTACATTCGACGCGATGACGACGGCCATACTTAACATAAGATACTCCACCTAAGGGGCATGTTTTTCTTTACGCCGCGTATCGCTTACGGAAACATCGGAAAGTCACTGCGTCGGGCCTGAGTACGATTGTGAATTGCCGATTCCCGCTGATTAATATATTCTCGGCGTTAATCAGCGGGAACGCCCCGAGCGCCATTTTTAAAATTGCAGTTCCGATACGACGGCGAAATACAATTACGCCGCTCGTATAGGAACTCCAACCCGGCGTTTCTTGTTTTCTGCTTACAGAAAACAGAAACGCCAGCTCAAAGTGAGGGTTATGCTGGAGTATCACTGATACTCCAGAGTAACTCTACCTGAATCTGGCCCTGTGGGCCAGATTCAGGTAGATGAGAGCATCTTTGCTCTGGAGTAACGCTTCTCATTTACGTTTCTCTGAAGACCCTTTCAGCGCAAGTACTGTTATTCACATAGCAGTTGCGCGTAAACTTGCGCCAGAGTAACGATAATGCGCTGGCGTAACCCGACACAAGTGGGTGTGATCATATGTAAATGATGGGCGGAGCCCAGCGCAGAGGCTTATGTTCAGCGCATCATCCACGGAGCATGCGCAGTGAGTGCGGCTCCACTCGCCCCCTTGTGCGCATGCTCACAACTTCCGTCGGCACCACTTCCCGGGAAACGTCAGCGCAATGCCTTCCGTTGGGCGCTTAAAAGCGCAGGCGGAAACGCCATTCCGGCGCAAAAGTATATCCGTTCCCCCCCACCCCAGGGAAGATACTTTTGTGCTGTGATGGCTGCTCCCGCTACCCCCAGAGAGAGGAGGAACCTCAACTTTAATTCACAGGAGGTCTCAGTGATCATATCCGCGATGGAGACTTTTAATCATTTTCTCCATGGTAAAAAAAAGCCATAAGACCAGCCGGGAGAGGAAGCAGGGCATCCTGGACACCATTGCTGGCCGGGTCAATATTTTGGGGTACTCCACCCGGACTGCTTCTGACATTCAAAAAAAAATAAATGATCTGCGGCGCAAGGTCAGGGGCAAGGTGGCCACCATCAGGAGCCATGAGAGGGGCACAGGTGGTGGTCCCCCATGTCCGGTCACCCTGACCGCGGAGGAGGAGGTGGTCTCTCGCTGCCTGAAGAGGGAGCAGGTGGAGGGGGTCCCTGGCTATGACTCCATGGAGGAAGGCTCCAGGACAGGTAAGTGTTTTTTATCCCCTATTTGAGGTGTTGCATTTGGGGGGGGGGGGTACATGTGCCAAGTGTGTGGGACCACCAACATGTGTCTGCTTTGTGTCATCCACAGATGACGGAGCTGGGCCATCATCTGTCAGTGTCCAGTCCACCCCATCCCCCCAACGCCATCGTGTGCCCGAGCCCCTGGGTGGTGAAGAGGTGGAGGAGGAGAGTGCCCACACCACACCTGCCGAGGTGGTTGTGGAGGATCCTGCTGTGGCAGAGCAGGACTTTTCTTTGGTTTTGGAGGTCTCCTCCCCTTCTCCTGGGCCGTCTATCATCCCCTCCCCCATCCTTGGAAGACCCTCAAGGGCGACTCCATCCCCCCGGGGACAACCATCTTCTGGCCCCAGGAAGGCGACCCAGAAGACCAGGGGGGTGTCGGATGTTGTCCAGGGCCAGTTGGTGAGGGATCACGCCAGACAGACCCAACATTGTTGGGCACTTGGAGAAAGTGGCTGACAGCCTGTGCTCCGTTGGCCAGATAAGCAACGCAGTGCAGGATGTCAGCTGCAACTGCGCTGCAGTGGTGACCAGTTTGGGGGAGGTGCAGGGGGATATTAGGCACCTCACTGCAGCCGTCCAGGCCAACACTGCTGCCATCCGGGACCAGGGGAGGCTGAGTCGGCGGGCCCAACACTACCAAGTGACCCGGCAGCTCAGGATGCAGGCCCAGCAGCTGAGGATGCAGGGCCAGACAAACAATTTGCTTGGCCGGATAGCCATGGCCTTGGAGGGCATGCAGGCCACATCTGCCAGGAGTGGCCCACCCGGGGATCAGCCACCTCCAGATGCCCCCCCACCCCCACCCACTCCATCCAGGCAGCTGAGGAGCCAGAGAGGTTCGGCAAGAAGGAGCCCCCGGCATCCCCAATGATTTTTTTATTTTTTGTTCTGATTTATACTCAGGTTATGAGATTTTTATTTTTTGTTCTGATTTATACTCAGGTTATGAGATTTTTATTTTTTGTTCTGAATTTATACTCAGGTTATGAGATTTTTATTTTTGATACTGCACACGTTGCAGTGTGAATGGTGTGTGAATGTGAGGGGGTGGCACTCCTGACAGTAAGGGGTGTCACCCTCGGCCGTGGTGGTGAAGTTAACCCCACGGCTGTATGAATGACGTGTGAAAGGTGTATGAATGGACAGTGACATCATTGGGGCCTTGACGCTGGCGTTGCTGCTCCCAAGTCCTACATGCTGGACTTGGGCTAATCCAATGCGATCTGCATGTGGTGTGTGTGATCTAGGGACATCAGTGGTGTGCATGCATGCATTGTCTGTGTGATCAATGTTTTGGTTTATTGTCCAAAGATGCCTACGGCGAGGACCCTCCTGACTGCTCTTCCATCAGCAGACTGGGTGTCCTCTGGCAGGTGGGGACTGTGTGGGTCGGGGGTCAGGTCATCACGTATGTCAATCTGCAGGCCTTTTCTCATAGCAAAGTTGTGCAGAATACAACATGCACCGATGATCTGACACACAAAGGTAGGGGAATACAATAGGGCCCCCCCAGACTTATCCAGGCAATGGGACTTCAGGAGCCCAAATGTTTGCTCCACCACTGCACGGGTTTTGATGTGTGCTTCATTGTATTTTCTCTCTCCTCTGGTTTGGGGGTTCCGGAAAGGAGTCATTAGATGGGGTCCCAGTGCATATGCAGAGTCACCTGTAAGGTAAAAGACAGGAGGATGTTAGTCATGCATGTGCCCCTTGTGATGTGCATCATGGGAGGGGATAGTCATACCTGCCACCCATGTCACTCACCAACCAGTCAGCTGTCCCCATACATGTTCTGTTCGAATTCTGCTGGGATGGGACTCTGATTGTATATGAAGCTGTCATGGCTGGACCCGGGGTGTTTGGCACGGACGTGCCATATGAGGCGTTGGGCATCGGCTATCACCTGTACGTTGATGGAATGCCAATGCTTCCGATTGCGGTATATGTGCTCTGTGGCACTGGGGGGCTGTAGGGCCACATGTGTGCAATCAATGGCCCCCACAGTGCGTGGGAATCTGGCAATGTTGTAGAAATCTGTCATTGCCTTCAGCCGCAGCTCCTCAGTGGTGGGTCTGATGAACTGGTTGGACATGCGTCTGAGGATTGCAGGGACAACCTGGTGCACACATCTGCTTATGGAGGACTGTGACATCCCAGCCACCACTCCACTTGTACGCTGGAATGATCCACTTCACAGGAAATGAAGTGTTGCCAGGACCTTCACCAGTGGCTGCACTGCTTGTGAGCGGTGTGTCTTGCTGGTGATGTCATCCTGCAGGGTTGTGGTTAGTTCAAGTATTGCAACAGGGCTGAATCTGAAGAGGCGATACACCTCCTCATCCCCCATGCCAAAGAGGCTCATACGTGTGCGGTATATCCTCTCACGTGCCCGCCTCCTTCATTCCGGGGGACCCATCAGTAGTTCTAGGACCACGATTGCCCCTGGCATGTTGGCACACAGAGGTGTTGTCCTTGCAAGTGTGGGTGCTCAGCTTGCTAGTTTCGTCGGTAACGCTGCTGTAGCTGCTCTCCTGCTGACCTGTGACCGTCTGGAGTAAAGATAAAGCAGCCTTTTGTAGAAATAACTTTGCGCCGGACGGACGAGATGCGCGCGGCGCATGTAGCCAGCGTATGGTGCTAATCCGTTCGCGAATTGGGAAATCTCCCTCATTTGCATATTTGCAGGGGAAATCAATAGGCGCGACTGGTGCGCCAAACGAAATTATGCGCTGACGGGACTCTGGCGCCGGAAAGTTAAGCCGATCGGAAATGGCCCGTTTTCGGGCGCATCTAGTTTGGTGGGTACGGCCACATAGAAACGACGGCGCATCTTCACAGTTACGCGGCGCATATCGAAATACTCCAGCGCAACTCTACCTGAATCTGGCCCTATGTGTTTATCAGATGATGGGGGATCTAGGTGGATCCTCCGTACTGCTCTCTCCTTTACAATAAAGTCTCCTCTTACCCGGTGATGTGAGGGGCGGCTGATTGTCCATCATGACCTCCTTCCCGGCACCGCTCACCTCTCCTCGATCATCTCTCTGGTGACTTCTAGATTCTTCTTTGTATTTCTCTATTCTATCAGGGAGGGAGGTGGAGGCAATGTGATTATCATAGGATCTCCAGACTTCACAGGAGGAAAACTCTAGATCTGAACACATATAGTAAAATCAAATGACATTCCCAGAATCCTCCTCACCTTACCAATCAGGTCTCCTTTTTTATCAAAACTCCACTTGGGATATAATTTACCCAGACAGGGCCCCCCACTCTGTAGGTTAAAAGCTTATTGTAAGGAATTCTGGGACCAACAATCTTGCTTTTACTTGTTAGAGCAGTGTTTCTCAATTCCAGTCCTCAGGCCCCCCCCCCCAACAGGTCAGGTTTTCAGGATTTCCCTCAGATGAAATGGCTGTGGTGATTACTAAGGCAGTGAAACTGATCAAATCACCTGTGCAAAATAATGGAAATCCTGAAAACCTGACCTGTTGGGGGGCCTGAGGACTGGAATTGAGAAACACTGTGTTAGAGGGACGTTGAGAGGAGGAGCTGTGAGGTCTGTGTGTTGTCATAGGATTCTCTGACTCATATTGGAGGGACATTGCAAGGAGGAGCTGTGAGGCCAGTGTGATGTCATAGGATTCTCTGATTGGACGGATATAGGTAGGAGGAGCTGTGAGGGGCTATCTGTACACAGAGTAATTTCTCCCGGGTGCGTCCCTCCTCTCCTAAATAATAGATGAACGTTGTCTTTAGGCTTTGCCAGGACACATCATATTCCTGTGATCTCCGTGTACTCCGGAGACTTTACTCATCACATTTTAGGATGAAGATCTGAGACTGGGATCATTATGGAGACATTCGTTTTCAGGACATTCACTACAAATTATATTTTTCCCTCTTTCTTCCTATTTGAATCTTATAAAATAAAGACATACATATTCCCATCCCCCCTACATACCCCCCACCCCCATCTCTAATAAACGTCATATAACTGTTAGTATAGACTGAGGTGAGAAGGTGATTGGTGGGAAAGGTGACACGTCTCAAAAATTAGGAGAATGTTCGGGCCCCACAAGTGGGGAAATGTTCTGCCCCTGAAGGGGTTAATCTAGGTCTCCACACTATATATGTGTGTATCATCATCTGCTGGAGATAAAAGACGTCACAGTGACTATGGAGGAAGAGGACGGACATGACGGGGTTACTGGGTGTAAATAGAAGATAAGATCTTATTACCTCCTCTGCTGCCTCTTAAGGCAACGTCTCCTCTCTACTTCCCCCCGACTCACCTCTCACCCGGAACTTCCTGTCTGTACCTGACATCACTTCCTGCTTCCATAGAGACTTCCTGTCTGCCACCTTTGGAGCTCAGAGGAACTGCAGAAACATCTCGTAGTGTGAACACGGCCTTGTGCTGTGTGTATGTACTGTATAACCCAGATTTGCAGAGAGCAAGGCGCACATTACGCCGCCGTAGAGTAACCACTGTACACTACGCCAATGCAGTGCAGAGAGGAAAGCATTACATTCAGCAAGCCAGTGCTCCCAACATTGCGCCAGTGTGGCGTGGGTTTCGAAGGCGCAGGCCGGCGTAGGTGGAAGTGGACGTGAGACCATGCAAATGATGGTCCGAGCATGGTGCAGTGTTTTACGCCCGGTGTATCACGTACTGCGCATGTGCTGTGACTTCGCTGTGACGTGGACGCATGCACAGCACACTGCTGCACCTGCTCACAACCACGCTGGCATAACTGCCTAAGCTACGCCGGATCACCACGTACGCCAGTGTTGGACGGGTGTCTGGGCTGATGTTAAATGCAGGCTGCACACATTACAAATTCCTTATGTCATGCTGTATCCCGCTAAATTACAAGTGGTGGTGAAAGGGGAAACCCACTTTTTTCCTCCATGGACACTCCTATGGGAATTGTTATTTGTGCTTTTCTATACATTCATGTTTTTTTCTTCTTTCAATTTAATTTTTGCCAATCCTACTGCAATTTATTGTACATGATTTCTCTGCATATGTTGTGCCAATACCGCCTGATTACTCACAAGTACGCATGAGCTTTGTGTTCGAGTCGAACAACGAACGTTATGGGCTGTTAGCGCCAAAATTGAGTGGCGTGTCACGGCTGCATAATTGCAGTGCATTGCTGGCTAATGATTGGCCAAGCATGCACTATGATCCGCATGCTTGGCCAATAACAGAGAGACATTATGGCTCAGGGGGTTTAGTACCCACACTATATAAGGCCGCCTCCCTGGCAGCATTGTGTGGTGTGTTGCGGTGGTTACAGAGTGAGAGAGAGTGTCATTTTTTTTGAGTTAGAGCAGGTAGCCAGGCAGGCTAGTCAGAGTTACAGTGTGTAGAGGATATATATGCATCCCAGGTGTTGTATATATATTTATACACTGTATTGAGTTTAGCTAGATCCGCTCTTCTTAATATACTGACAGGCAGGCAGGTGATTGTGATAGCTGCAGTATTTTCACTTGGTGTACTGTCTGTGTCCTCTTTACAGTGTGCACCTAAAGCTACGTCAATGGATTTGCTGGTGTTCCCATATCAATTCCTACAGGCAGAGATCTGCTCATATTAATACCATGGGCAGGGGATCTGCACGTATTGTCACGTGGTGTACTGTGTCCTCTGCACAGTTTGCACTTAAAGCTACGTCAATAGATTTGCTGGTGTTCTCATATTAATTCCTATAGGCAAGGATTTGCTCATGTTAATACCACAGGCAGGGATCAGGAGGTATTGTCAGTATTTGTGCAGCTACATCTCCCTGCAGGCCATTAGTATGTCTGGAAGGACAACAAGAGAGGCAGAGAATCAAGAGCTGATAAAAGAGGGCAAGCAGGCTCTGCGTTTAGAGGCAACAGTGCTGGTCATGGACACGGTGCATCCTCACCAGCACGTGACCATGGGACACACTTGTCCTTTTTTTTAGCAGCTGGCCATGTTGAGCCGCGACATGCCGAAGACTTGGTAGCGTGGATGATCAAGCTGTCCTCATCCTCCTCATCCTCTCTCACCCAGGCTCAGGGTACTTTGTCTGGCAAAGCAGCTGCCAATGCAGCCTCTTCCCTCAGCTCAATGGCATCACTCACTCCTTCCCTAGCCCCACCATGTCCTCCTGAGGAGTTCCCCGAACTTTTTGACCACAGTATTGGCTACATGCTGCAGGAGGATGCACAGCGTTTTAAAGGCTCCGGTGATGGTACACAGCTAGAGGAAGGCAATAACGTGAGCCCAGAGAGAGGGGATTCCCAAGAAGCACAGCAATCTGGCAGTCATCTTCCCTAAGCTGGAGCATACTGCCAGGTTTTCTACAGTGATGAGGAGGAAGGGGATGATGAGGTCACTGACTCTACGTGGGTGCCTGATAGGAGAGAGGAGGTACAGGCACATCTCCAACAAGGACCATTGCCAGCTCGGCATGTCCAGCCTGAGTATAACGAGGCTGGGAACGCAAGCGACAAAGTGAGGCATCACACGTGCGGACCAGGACACACTCGTACATTTGCATACTCCTATTTACGGCTGGATTAGTTCAGTGCCTGCTCCTAGGCACTTTTATATGTGCGTGGAATAACTATATGTTTTAATCATAATAAATTATTTGATTTACTACACCATGATAGTCTTTTATATGTTACATGAGCGGATATAAAACGAGACTACAGCCAAAGCATTGGGAGTGACTGCTGATAAACCTGAGAGAGGGAGTGGTTATCCATATGAACCAAAGGCAGATTTCTGGGTCCATCTGGTGAGTGGCCATTTTATCCGGTGACGGTGTAGACACTATTTGCGGTGAAGGTGGAAACTCAGCTGGGCATCATTGCAAGAAATATCTATTGAGGACTTTCTTAGCACATATATATATATATATATATATATATATGTACTTTTTATATATTTTTTTCGTATATAATATATATTTTCTTGCTTTCTTGGAGCACATTCAATCTGTGGATTGTAATAGCAGTATATTTTAAAAAATTGGGGATTTATTTCACAGTTTTTTGATGGATTGAGAAATCCATACGTTATAGTTTGGCACAGGGCACTGTATTAGTATTTATTGCACATTATTTGTTGATTGTTTGTTTGCACATTAACTAACAACCATAGACAAATGTACATACTTTTTTGTTTTTTTGAGTAACAAGTTCACAGGACCAGTTGTGGTAAAATGTTTATAACAATATAAGTTAGCGCAATTCACTTCACAAATACACAAATCTAAATCCAACCTTCAAGGTTGCACTTTGTATTGCAGCAAGACTTAATAAGAATATTGATATCATCTTGGCGCCGGTAACACACATTTTTTTCAACATCTCCAACAAGGCAGGATGCCCTCCATGGGCTAGCTTAAGGGCAGCACACCGACTGCATCACACCGCAGAGCTCCGAATGTGCAGGGCGCTACTGTCTCTCAGCGTTATTCCAAAAGTTCTTTGGTGTGGGCTTTTTTGAGACGAGTGCATCAGATCGCACTGTTGCTTTTTGCAACATATGTCTCAAGCGTATCTCGCGTGGCCAACACATCACCCACTTGGGCACCACATGCTTGACCAGACATATGTCGACCTGCCATGCAGTTCGTTGGCAAGAGTACCTCAAAGACCCACACCAAAGAACAAAGCGGACCTCTCCTTGCCCCTCATCAGCTGGGATCTCCAACCCCACTAGACCCACAGAAGGCGATTCTGGCTCTCTACCGTCATGTGGAGGGCAATGTCCATACCTCGCTGGACAGGACGGTCAAAGGTAAGGTGCATTTTACCGCTGACTCATTTTTTCAGAAAAGCAAAAAAAATTATTTTTTTTTTGGGCTGGAGCTACACTTTAAAAAAGTTCAGGTTCAAAATTACAAACAGATTCTACTTAAAGGGGTTGTAAAGGAAAAACATTTTTTTCCCTAAATATCTTCCTTTACCTCAGTGCAGTCCTCCTTCACTTACCTCATCCTTCCATTTTGCTTTTAAATGTTCTTATTTCTTCTGAGAAATCCTCACTTCCTGTTCTTCTGTCTGTAACTCCACACTGTAATGCAAGGCTTTTTTCTCTGGTGTGGAGAAAGCCTTTTGAGGGGGGGGAGCAGGCAAGTCAGGACACTCTCTACTTTGCAGATAGAGAAAGGAGCTGTGTGTTAGTGGGCATCCTGACACTCCTGCTCGCCCCTTCCCCCTCAAAAGGGCTTTCTCCACACCAGAAAGAAAGACTTGCATTATGGTGGTGAGTTACAGACAGAAGAACAGGAAGTGAGTATTTCTCAAAACAAATAAGGACATTTAAAAGCAAAATGGAAGGATGAGGTAAGTGAAGGAGGACTGCACTAAGGTAAAGGAAGCTATTTAAGGAAAACATGTTTTTCTTTACAACCCCTTTAACAGCAAACCTACAGTCCCTGTCTTGTTTGCACCGCCTGTATAATGCTGTTCAAAGTATATAGGGCCAAGGGGGCTGGTAATGACCTGGGGGGAGGGGGGAACCCATGCTATTTTTCTCAATGATTTTCATCCATATTGCAGGGACCAGACATTACATTAAAGCCGCAAGCAATTTAAAATCTCATTTTGTTCTAAACATGGGTCACCTCACAGGCATACTATAGACACCCAGCAGGTACAATATTTAAAAAAACATTTTTTATTTTTTTCACATTAAGCATCATTAAAAATCACTGCTCCCGAAAAAAAACAACTTGTTTTGCATTGATACAAGTCCCCTGGGTCAAGACCCGGGTCCCCAAACCCATTTTAGGACAAGAACTTGCATATTAGCCTTGTCAAATGAGCACTTTTGATTTCGAACGTTCGAGTCCCATAGACTTCAATGGGGTTCTAAAAAGTTTGGTCCGTTCGAAGGTTCTGGTGCGAACTGAACGTGGGGGGTGTTAGGCTCATCCCTGTACACCACCCCCTTATGACTACAGACATCAGTATTACCGCATGGAACATTAGGGGGATAAAAGATACCGTTACATGGAGGATGATAATGGACTCGTTGGCACACTTTGGCACTTCCATAGCTTGTAGGAAACTCATGTGACTATGGATTCTACTCACTGTTTACATTCTCGTGCTTACCTACTGCAATATCATTCAGTCTTTTCATCATATGCTAGAGGTTTCAGTATTCTAATCTCCATTAACCGCTTGCCGACTGCTGCGTGGCGATATACGTCATCAGAATGGCACGGCTGTGCATATGGGCGTACAGGTACGTCCCCTTTAAAATGTGAGCCATGGTTTTCACGACGGCGGCGTGCTTGCAACCCAGTAGGGAGCTCCATGACCATGCCCATGGCACCCAATGGACCCAATCAATCGCCAGTGTCCGGAATCAGGCCACAAAGCTGAAGAACGGGGAGATGTTAGTGAAAACAAACCTTTTCCAGTTCTTCCTAGTGACACTGTCAGTGATCGTCTGTTCCCTGTCATAGGGAACGACGATCAGTGACATGTCTCGCAAAACCACGCCCCTAATAGTAAGAATCATTCACTAGGTCACACTTATAACCTTTAGAGCCTCCTACAGGTTAACCTCTTCACTGCCAGTGTCATTTTCACAGTAATCAGTACATTTTTATAGCACTTATCACTGTAAAAATGACTATTGTCCGCCATAATGTCACAGTCATGATAAAAATCGCTGATCGCCGCAATTACTAGTAAAAAAACTAATATTAATAAAAATGCCATAAAACTATCCCCTATTTTGTAGACGTTATAACTTTTGCGCAAACCAATCTTTAAACGCTTATTGCGATTTTTTTAAAACTAAAAATATGTAGAAGAATACGTATCGGCCTAAACTAAGGAAAAACATTGTTTTTTATATATTGTTTTTAGCAAAAAAAGTATATATTTTTGGGGATATTTATTATGGGGAAAAAAGGAGCAAAAAGTCGCACGACCGCGCTGAACGTGTGGTAAACCTGGCCCGGTTTTGAGTTTGGAATTAAACGAATTGCACTAGTTCTGGTATCAATGGAGGGAGATTTACTAAAGCTGATGCGCTCAGAATCTGGTTTAGCTCTACATAGTAGCCAATCGGCCTCTAACTTCACCCTGTTCAATTAAGCTTTGGCAATAAGGCCGGGTTCACACTGGTCCGACAAACGCTCCGACATTGGGAGCTAAAATGTCTCCCCCTCCCCCGAGCAGTAATATATTTCTATCCCCCTTGGTGGGAGTGGAGATGACCCATCTATAAGGATATACAGTACATACACACACAGCACAAGGCCGTGTTCACACTACCAGATGTTTCTGCAGTTCCTCTGAGAGCCACAAGGTGGTGATCTCACTTCTACCCAGACAGGAAGTGTCTATAGAATACAGACAGGAAGTTTCTATGGAAGACAGGAAGTGATGTCAGGTACACACAGGAAGTGATGTCAGATGCAGACAAGCAGTTCCATGAGGTACGAAGTACAAAGGAGATATCACTGGAAGAGGCAGCAGAGGAGGTAATAAGATCTTATTTTCTATTTACACCCAGTAACCCCGTCATGTCTGTCCTCTTCCTCCATAGTCACTGTGACATCTTTTATCTCCAGCAGATGATGATACACATATATAGTGTGGAGACCTAGATTAACCCCTTCAGGGGGGTCAGTTGATGATTAATTTATCTTGGTTCCAAAGCTGGCCATGCATTAGGTTGACCAGACATTCCCAGTTTCAGGGGACAGTCCCCAGATGGAGGACACCGTCCCCGGACCAATTCTGTCCCCGGTTTTGTCCCCAGATTGGACAGAGCCTGGGGCCGTTTCAAAGACAGTGCAAAATAAAATAAAAAAATCTGAATTACACACCTCCCCTCTGCCACTCCTACTAGCTTAGGGGGTGTTTTTTTTCCCATTATCTGTGCCCCTTTCTGATGATTATGTGCTGGTCGGAGCGGAGGGAATATTTCTTCCACTCTGCTTGCATCTTCTTCTGCCTTGGCTCATGTCTCGGCCAGCCGCCTGCCTTCTTATGTCCTTGTCTTTCCTGGTGGAGTTATCTTCTTCTGCCCCCACCCAGTAGGCCCCAGAGAGTAATGCCACGTACTCACAATTGGAAATTACGACATGAAAAATCCAATACGCGCTTTTGGTCGGAAATTCCGACCATGTAAGGGCACTAACGGAATTTTTCTGCCAAGAAAATTTTGAGAGCTGGTTCTCAAATTTTTTGACGGGAAAACTGCTTGTCAGAAATTCCAATCGGAATTTGGCGGCGGAGAAAAATCCTACGCATGCTCGGAATCAAGTCGACGCATGCTCAGAAGCATCGAACTTAATTTTTCTTGGCTCGCCGTAGTGAGACTTGACAGGCTGTGAGGTGGACAGCAGCGGCAATGGGCAGAGAGATGCTGATTGTCACCACTACTAGAAAAAAAAAATATGTCCCCAGATTTCATTTAAAAAATCTGGTCATCTTACCATACATGATTCAGATTTATTGTTTAGCCATGCAAAGAGGAAAAAATGTAAATGATTTCCCCATCCACACATTGGAGGGGGATGGGGAAATCCTCCCCACTGTACTATTGTATTCTGAGGAGTGACTTTTATCCGGCAGTGACCACACATGGATGGAAATGTGACTGATCCCTGCTGAACCAGCTGAATTTCCATGTATCTATGGTCACCTTAAGTGCCTTCCGCCCCTCCCCCTCATCTCCTTCATTATGTAAGTCATTTTTTTTTTTTTTTTTTCTATTGAAAAGTCTGTGGCGTGCAAAACACAACCCAAAAACTTCACCCGGTGCAGGAAAAATGTGCACACACATAAAGAGTGACACAAAAAACTGTGACGGGTGCATCGTCAAATAGTCCTCCAGGGAGAACCCAGCTCTGATCCCCCGGGGCGTTAGGCTCCTGGCAGGGAAAAGAGTAATAGGAGTCCAAGTAGCCGAAACCACGAGGACCCCACTAAGGCCCATGCAGCCGAAACCACATGGCCTAACATCCTCAGAGGGACTGCCAAAACAGAACCCTCCTCGGTGAGGCTCCCCCGAAGGGAGACCCCATGAGAGCAGGTGAACTAAGCCAGAAGACCATGTCCACCTACTCCCAAGACTTTCAGAGCCGGCCCGAGGACCAGCACCCTACTCATCACACAAAAAGTGCAAGTGCACCAACATAAAAAGAAGAAACGTGACAAACGGGGTAAAACAGAAGAAAGTGGGGGAGAAGGAAGGTGGGAGAGTGAGTGGAAAGTGATCAACGTGCAATACGTTGACCGGCCCTCCGGCCAGGAAACAAAAATTCCCCTGGTCCTAGCCAAAAGGCTCGGCCCTAAGGGCAGGTGTTAAAAAAGTGTGTGTGGAGATCAGTGACCTAAGGTGCCACACGTTGAGTGCCCCTCAAACACTCAGTGCAATGTATGGCACCCCTGGACTGCCACTCCAGGGGCACTACCTCCGCAGACTTTTCAACGGACCCTGACCCCCGGTCCGGACCGACAGCACCCTTCCCAGCCAGGAAGGTAGGAGAAGAGGTTGGGGAGAGCCAGCCGCAGCCGACTACTACCCACAACCCCCATCTCTCCCACCTAATTACATTCGGGAAGTACTACCCGCCTCTCCCCGAAAGGATTAGCAAAGGTTCCCTCGCCGAACAACTGACTGGGGCAGACACCACCGGATCCAGGCCAAAGGCCAGGGGCCCAGCCCTTCAGCTTCGACCTCATGCCTCTCTGCCCCGATCAGAAGGCTTTCGCCTCTACGCCAACAGGCTTAGCGTCCACCGACTGCCATCCCTTTCCCCCTCGCCGAGTACTGGGGACAGTCGGTTTAGCACCACCTATCGGCAACTGATAAGAACAGATACTACACTTGATCTTAGCCAAAACCCCCGACCCCGGACTCACCCCTCCGGTCTTCTTCTCCTCCTTCTCCTTCGAACCGGGCCTGCAGTACCCCATCACCTCCTGCAGGCTGGACACCTGACCAGTGCTCACATAAGATGTTGGAAGTGAGGAGTCCGAGTCGACCACCGCTTCAGATGACCCGGGGTCCGGGGAATCTGGAAAAGAGCCAATGTCCTGGGAGGAAGTAGGGGCCGCAGCGCCCTCCATCTTCCTTTTTAAGGAAGGCTGCCCCACTTCCATCCCTTCCTCCGCCTCTGAGTCCTCCGACTCCATGCCGCTCCCCTCCGCCTCCCCCTCGGCCATGAGGTTGTCATTATGTAAGTCATGCTGAGATAATCTCCTATTGGCTGAGCGATATCCTCATTTGTCTCTGAGCTCCTTCTTGCTATTCCTCGTCCTGCCTGTTGTTTCCTTGGGATGATTTTCTGTGTAGTGACCCGGCTTCATCTCTTGTATGCACTACTAGTCTGTTGCATTTCCTAATACCAATTTAGATAGTTATCTGTTTACAGGGAAACCTTCATAGATGACGGCACAAATGAGGACGGAGGAGGACCAAAGTCACATGACTGAGAAGATACTAAACATCACCCTGGAGATCATCTACCTGCTGACCGGAGAGGGGAGGAGGATTCTGGGAGGTCACATGACATCACTCTTATCTCTATTAATAATACAGACCTGACCGGAGAGGTGAGGAGGATTCTGGGAGGTCACATGACATCACTCTTATCTCTAATAATAATACAGACCTGACCGGAGAGGTGAGGAGGATTCTGGGAGGTCACATGACATCACTCTTATCTCTATTAATAATACACAGACCTGACCGGGCAGGTGAGGAGGATTCTGGGAAGTCGCATGACATCACTCTTATCTCTACTAATAATACACAGACCTGACCGGAGAGGTGAGGAGGATTCTGGGAGGTCACATGACATCACTCTTATCTCTATTAATAATACACAGACCTGACCGGAGAGGTGAGGAGGATTCTAGAAGGTCACATGACATCACTCTTATCTCTATTAATAATACAGACCTGACCGGAGAGGTGAGGGGGATTCTGGGAGGTCACATGACATCACTCTTATCTCTATTAATAATACAGACCTGACCGGAGAGGTGAGGGGGATTCTGGGAGGTCACATGACATCACTCTTATCTCTAATAATAATACAGACCTGACCGGAGAGGTGAGGAGGATTCTGGGAGGTCACATGACATCACTCTTATCTCTATTAATAATACACAGACCTGACCGGTGAGGTGAGGAGGATTCTGGGAGGTCACATGACATCACTCTTATCTCTATTAATAAAACACAGACCTGACCAGAGAGGTGAGGGGGATTCTGGGTGGTCACATGACATTACTCTTATCTCTATTAATAATACAGACCTGACCGGAGAGGTGAGGAGGATTCTGGGAGGTCACATGACATCACTCTTATCTCTATTAATAATACACAGACCTGACCGGAGAGGTGAGGAGGATTCTGGGAGGTCACATGACATCACTCTTATCTCTATTAATAATACACAGACCTGACCAGAGAGGTGAGGAGGATTCTGGGAGGTCACATGACATCACTCTTATCTCTATTAATAATACAGACCTGACCGAAGAGGTGAGGAGGATTCTGGGAGGTCACATGACATCACTCTTATCTCTATTACTAATACAGACCTGACCGGAGAGGTGAGGGGGATTCTGGGAGGTCACATGACATCACTCTTATCTCTATTAATAATACACAGACCTGACCAGAGAGGTGAGGAGGATTCTGGGAGGTTACATGACATCACTCTTATCTCTATTACTAATACAGACCTGACCGGAGAGGTGAGGAGGATTCTGGTAGGCCACATGACATCACTCTTATCTCTATTAATAATACACAGACCTGACCGGAGAGGTGAGGGGGATTCTGGGAGGTCACATGACATCACTCTTATCTCTATTAATAATACAGACCTGACCGGAGAGGTGAGGAGGATTCTGGGAGGTCACATGACATCACTCTTATCTCTATTAATAATACAGACCTGACCGGAGAGGTGAGGGGGATTCTGGGAGGTCACATGACATCACTCTTATCTCTATTAATAATACAGACCTGACCGGAGAGGTGAGGAGGATTCTGGGAATCTAACGTGATATTCCTATTGGTTTGTCCTATTGGGATTGTCCCGTTCTTTCTCCCCACATGGTGTTTGATAACACACGCTCACATACATCTATGAGAGTTCCATTTGGAAGTACTGCTTAACCCCAAGAGGAGCTGTGGATTCCACCATTTAATCTATGGAGAAGATACCGTTTTGTCTCTAAGGATTACAATCTCCTGCTATGCCTGTTTAGACTACTCCTGAAAGGGATAGTCACAGGCTTTCTGGTAAGCCTTTATTTTCACTGGTGTTAGGCCCCTGATGTCTGATTTTCCCTTCTTCCTCACCTGTGGATCTCCTAATTGGACTTTTACTGCTTGCATCATCTGTATTGGAAGGGGCTGGAAATTCCCTGTTTGTCTGTGGACTTTTATTCATTTTGCACTTCATGTGCTGAATCAGTCACTTTATCACTTACATTGTCTACTTAGTTTACTCACAATATTTGTTGCTATATATATATAGGTATTGGATAGCTGTTGTTCAGTGTATATTGTTTTGCACAATGTTACAATAATTTTTGTATTTACTGCTTTTGCACATATCAATTTTCCAATGATTTATATCACTCATAGTTTAACATTGTTTATACCTATTGCCTTATGTATTCATTTATAGGGTATATGTTGTCCAGCGCTACACTGTTTTTGCACATTTTTCTTCACACTTTGGGCCAGATTCTCAGCGGCGCTACGACGGAGTATCTCAGATCCCCCGTCGTATCGCCGTTTTTTTTGCCTCGTATCTATGCGAGTGATGCTTAGCATCACTTTGGCATAGATACGCTTCAACATCCGACAAGTGTAATACAATTACACATGCGGATCGTAGTTGTAATGACAACTCCGGCCACTAGGTGGCCTTTACGTTGTTTTCTCATTTGCCTATGCAAATGAGGCTACTACGCCGATTCCCGATCGCTTTTACACCGCCCCGTCGTCGCGTACGTCGTTTTCGTCTGCGTAAGGTTACCCCTGCTTCTATGAGGAGTAACCTTACGAAGTACCGTCGGATGCTGTCGGGTGCCGTCGGATGCCATGTTAAGTATGGCGTCGGGTCAGCGTCGGCTTTTTCCGTCGCTTCCGTCGTTTTACTAAATTGTTCGCGAATAGGGGCATTGCGTAGTGACGATCACGTAGTTTTATAGTCGGTTTCAACGACGCTTCCCGATGTGAGCTGGAGCATACGCACTGGGCTTTTTCCTCGGCCGGCGCATGCGCAGTTCGTTCGACGTACAAGCCGCCCCCTTTGAATTACGTGGGCTTACGCTGGGCCATTTTCGCTACGCCAACGCAAACTACGGAGCAAATGCTTAGGGAATACGGCACTTGCTCTAGTACGATGCGGCGGCGTAGTGTAAATGCCTTATGATACGCAAGCGAAATTCTATGAGAATCTGGCCCTTTATATCTAAGTTGTAGTGTTTAGCAGCAGGACGTCCTTTCCAGGACCTTTTCTTAATTGTTTCATTAATATTATTTTTTTCACCAAGCGCAAATTCCCTCCATCCCCCCTCTTTTCCTTTCTTTTACAAAGACCAGAGCACTTTTTGCGATTCGGCACTGCGTCGCTTTAAATGACAATTGCGCGTTCGTACGACGTGGCTCCCAAACAAAATTGACATATTTTTTCCCCACAAATAGAGCTTTCTTTTGGTGGTATTTGATCACCTCTGTGTTTTTTTTTTTTTTTGCGCTATAAACAACAATTTTGAAAAAAAATATTATATTTTTTACTTTTTGCTGTAATAAATATCCCAAAATGTTTACAGTACAGACCAAAAGTTTGGACACACCTTGTCATTCCAAAAGTTTTCTTTATTTTCATGACTATGAAAATTGTAGAGTCACACTGAAGGCATCAAAACTATGAATGTAACACATGTGGAATTATATACATAACAAAAGTGTGACACAACTGAAAATATGTCATATTCTAGGTTCTTCAAAGTAGCCACCCTTTGCTTTGATTACTGCTTTGCACACTCTCTGCATTCTCTTGTCACCTGAAATGGTCTTCCAACAGTCTTGAAGGAGTTCCCAGAGATGCTCGGCACTTGTTGGCCCTTTTGCCTTCACTCTGCGGTCCAGCTCACCCCAAACCATCTCGATTGGGTTCAGGTCCGGTGACTGTGGAGGCCAGGTCATCTGGCGCAGCACCCCATCACTCTCCTTCTTGGTCAAATAGCCCTTCCCCCGCCTGGAGGTGTGTTTGGGGTCATTGTCCTGATGAAAAATAAATGATGGTCCAACTAAACGCAAACCGGATGGAATCGCATGCCGCTGCAAGATGATGTGGTAGCCATGCTGGTTCAGTATAAATCCCCAACAGTGTCACCAGCAAAGCACCCCCACACCATCACACCTTCTCCACCATGCTTCACAGTGGGAACCAGGCATGTAGAGTCCATCCGTTCACCTTTTCTGCGTCACACAAAGACACAGTGGTTGGAACCAAAGATCTCAAGTTTGGACTCATCAGACCAAAGCACAGATTTCCACTGGTCTAATGTCCATTCCTTGTGTTCTTTAGCCCAAACAAGTCTCTTCTGCTTGTTGCCTTTCTTTAGCAGTGGTTTCCTAGCAGATATTCTACCATGAAGGCCGGATTCACACCGGAGTCTCCTCTTATCAGTCCTTCTAGAGATGTGTCTGCTGCACAAGGACCGAGAATATGACAGATTTTCAGTTGTGTCACACTTTTTTGTTATGTATATAATTCCACATGTGTTACATTCATAGTTTTGATGCCTTCAGTGTGACTCTACAATTCTTATAGTCATGAAAATAAAGAAAACTCTTGGAATGACAAGGGGCCAGATTCTTATATATTTTCGGCGGCGTAGCGTAAGCCATTTACACTACGCCGCCGCTGCGTACTAGAGCAAGTGCTTTATTCTCAAAGCACTTGCTCCGTAGTTTTCGCCGGCGTCTGGTAAATCGCCAAGCGTAAACCCGCGCAATTCAAATGGGGCGGCTTGTATTTAAATTAAGCGCGCCCCCGCGTCGCACGAACTGCGCATGCGCCGGCCGGGAAAAAGCCCAGTGCGCATGCTCCAGCTCACGTCGGAAAGCGTTGTTGAAACCGGCGTCAAAACGACGTGAGCGTCATTTACGCAATGCCCTATTCGCGAACGAGTTAGTAAAACGACGTAAGCGACGGAAAAAGCTGACGCTGACCCGACGCCATACTTAACATGGCATCCGACGGCACCCGACGGCATCTGACGGAACTTCGTAAGGTTACTCCACATAGAAGCAGGGGTAACCTTACGAGTCCGTAAACAACGTACGCGACGACAGGGCGGCGTAAAAGCGTTTGGGAATCGCCGTACTAGCCTCATTTGCATATGCAAATGAAAAAACAACGTGAAGGCCACCTAGTGGCCGGAGTTGTCATTACACCTACGATCCGAAAGTGTAATGCTTTTACACTTGTCGGATGTAGAAGCGTATCTATGCAAAAGTGATGCTAAGCATCACACGCATAGATACAAGGACAAAAAAAAGGCGATACGACGGGGTATCTGAGATACTCCGTCGTAACGCCTCTGAGAATCTGGCCCAAGGTGTGTCCAAACTTTTGGTCTGTACTGTATATAAAAAAAATTTCCTCAGTTTAGGATGATACGTATTATTCTACATATATTTATGTAAAAAAAAATCGCAATAAGCTTTTATTGATTGGTTTGCGCAAAAGTTATAGCGTTTACAAAATAGGGGGTAGTTTTATGGCATTTTTATTAATATTTTTTTTTTACTAGTAGTGGCGGCGATCAGTGATTTTTTTCGGTACTGCGACATTATGGCGGACACATCAGACACTTTTGACACATTTTTGGGACCATTGGCATTTTTATAGTGATCAGTGCTATAAAAATGCATTGATTACTATAAAAATGCCACTGGCAGTAAAGGGGTTAACACTAGGGGGCAGGGAACGGGTTAAGCATGTTTCTGGGTGTGTTCTAACTGTATGGGGGGGACTCACTAGGGGAAATGACAGATCGCTGTTCCTACATTGTATGAACAGAAGATCAGCATTACTCCCCCTGACAGGACCGGGAACTGTGCGTTTACACACAAAAGCCCCGGTCCCCGCTCTGTAACAAACAATCGTGGGTGCCCGGCGGCGATCGCGTTGCCTGCTCCTAGTTGCCTGCGAGAGAGTCGATGTAGAGCTACGGGCTCTCGCGCAGGGGAGTCAACCTGCCGCCGTGAAACAACGGCGGCAGGTCGGCAAGTAGTTCATATAGAACTTATGTTCTATGGGTCAGATTGACGTAGATGGTCGTATTTGTTGGCGGGCGTAATGTATTTGATTTACATTACGCCGCCGCCAGTTTATCAGGCAAGTGCTTTATTCACAAAGCACTTGCCTGTGAAGTTGCAGCGGCGTAGAGTAAATCATCCGGTGCAAGTCCGTCTAATTCAAATTAGCCGGGTAGGGGGTGCGGAGCACTTAAATTAAGCGTGTTCCCGCGCTGAACGTACTGCGCATGCGCCGTCTGGAAAATATCCCAGGCTGCATTGCTCCAAATGATGTCGCAAGGACGTCATTGGTTTCGACGTGAACGTAAATGGCGTCCAGCCCCATTGACGGACTAGTTACGCAAACAACGTAAAAATTTCAAATTGAGATGGGGGAACGACGGCCATACTTAACATTGAGTACGACACCTAGGGGGCATGTTTATCTTTACGCCGCGTATCTCTTACGGAAACGGCGTAGCTTTACTGCGATGGGCAAGCATAAGTTTGTGAATCGGCGTAACAACTCATTTGCATATTCTACGCCAAACTCAATTGAAACGCCACCTAGCGGCCAGCATAAATATTGCACCCTAAGATACGACGGCGCAGGCCGTCGTATCTTAGGTATGTTTAAGTGTATCTCAGTTTGAGCATACACTTAAACATACGACGGGCTTAGATTCTGAGTTACATCGGCGTATGTACTGATACGCCGACGTAACTCTTTGTGAATCTGGCCCTATGTTGTTAAATTATGGTGGTATAGAAACTTGTTTCTCTGTATTATAATGTCATTTACTTTGTTAAACTACTGATAGTGGCCATACAAGGTCCAGCCATTTTATCATAGATGTGAATGTACAATGTATATGTAAAAGCACTGCGTAAATTGAAAGTGCTATAGAAGTACCTAAATAATAATAATAATAATAATAAGCAGCTTTAACCTTCCCAACCTCATGAAAAGTCATGCATCTGGGTTTTTACAAGCAATGATTGTGATTTACTGATCATAAAGCCACCACTGAATACAAAGTTCACTCAGTTTATGGGAAATCCTGTGTAACGCACACTGCAGATAAGTGCCATAAAGAACTCTTTGTCATCAGGATATATATATATATATAAAGCTTCCCTGTGTACAACAACACAGTGTAAATCTGTCAAGTACAAAACAAGGTCATAAAGGAAGAACTTCCTCTACTATTCTGCTCCCTTTACCTTTGTTTATAGTTCTTACCTTTAAAGGAACACTAAAGGTTTGTTTTTTAATAGATCAATTGATTGCTGTAAGCTAGAGCATTTTAATATCACTTACCTCGTTTTTCCTTTTGACTTCCAAAATACAGTAATCCAGGTTAAAAAATCAATTTCCTGTCTCTCCTCTTCTTGCTTTCCACCAGCACCTGCTCGGTGGAAAGCAGAATGTGCTCACCCCTCCCCATGACTACAGCCCTGCGTGAAGATGCTCTCTTAACCCTCATAAGCATGGAGGATAAGTCTAATAGGAACTGTAGTTCCCATTAGGCTGTGATGTAGTAAGAATGAACGTGCACTGCAAACCAAGAAATCAGTGGGAATAACAATTCAGGAGTGCTGGAGGTGAATAAACAGCTCAATTTCAACAGGTATCAAACCAGTTATAATGCAAAACATTACTTTTTACTTTATCAGCTACTGTCAGACTTTATATTAAGAGGAAAATATTTTTGTCTTTACAACCCCTTTAAGCCTACTACTATTTTCCTTTATTTATTTCTTTATTATCTTTACTTTGTACACAGCCTATTCGACTTTCCTTGTATTCATGGTTCACCAACAGTTTAATGCCTTCCCTCTCCAGGTCAATTTTCGCTATCATTATATATGTAGGATATTTTATAAATAACATTTCTTTTTTATTTATCATTTTTTCAGTCCTAATGTAATTACGGCATTCCCGGAATCGTTTTTTGAAACTTTTTTTGGTTCATTGAAGCGTTTAGTAGATTGGTAATGTTAGCCGTGTCTTCTTCCCCTTTTTTAAGGATATATTTTTCTTTCCTTTTAGGTTGGAGTTATACGGCACTCACCAACATATAAGCGGCATCAGTTAATTTAACCCATTCAAAATGGCCAATGGATATCGGGTCTGTCACTTGGCATGCATTATATATACAGATTGAGCACATACACCTCCAGACCCTTATTGTCCGATAAAGATTGTTCTTTAGATACTCACATGTATCTATAGAAGAGAGCTGTTACATTGAATTGGATTTATATATATATATATATATATATATATATATATATATATATATATTTATGTATTGATTTATATCTTTATTTATATATTTATGTATTTATATTTATTTGTCCGGATTTTTCTACCCTATACTATGAAATGTAATATATATTAGCTTTGGTTGCCTGTGTTTTTTCGGTAAGAGTTTCCCCTCCCGTGCACACATGATTCCAATTGTCTTGTTTCACTTCACACCATCAAGTTCATGGATGTTTTTGGTCAAGCGGGATCGTGTGATCTAGTGGAGATTTTGCTTAAATATCACTGTTGTTGAACCATAATTCAGCCATGACTAAGCACTAAAACTATAGTGTGAAACGCGTCGGTTGTATAGTTTGTGGCTGAATCGCCTCTGTTTGTGCCAGAGGCGATTCAGTTCGCAGGTGCCGTGCTATATAAATTTCTCATTCATGCATTCATTCATTCATTCATGTTGATGTCCTTTGCTGAATTTATTGAAAAAATACAACTTTTTCTAGAAGTTCCCTGGAGTGCGGCCATCCAAATTTTGCTTTGTTCTTTCTACCTATATATATTAGGGCTGTTACTGATCAAAATGTTTGTGTTCGATCAATCGTTTTAATTATAACGCGCATACAGATCCAACTACTTAGCTAATCTCCTTGCAGGCTGATTCCCAGTGCAGCTCCCAACCACTGGAAAAATGGATAGCAGGATACAAAAAACACACAGCGGCAGCGCTCGATGGGAATAGCATTACAACTTTTATAGTCTTCAAGTAGGTAACAAAAAAAATATTGCACTGGAGATAAAATCGATGTAGCTACATAAACTGTAAAAATGGTGCGAGTAATACCAAACGGGACCAAAAGCAGTCATAAAAACATGTACCTAAGTATTATACTGGTATAAAAATGTGTACAACGATACTACTGCTGAATCTAGGTGAGGAGGGGTTAACATCAGTCCGTTGGCATGTAGATGTCCCATGAAGGGAACTATCACAACTCCCAGTGGGTGGCTGTAGAATCCCAGGGTGATAGAGGAAAGTGATAGAGGAAAGTGTACCAGCCCTTGTGTGTGGCAGATAATTAGGTCTCGCTAGCATGCAAATATGAAGGCACAACAAAGGAGCCCTTCAGATAGACACTGAAAGCCCCACCGGATCTCCGACGGAACTCCCTGAAGGCCCAGAAGCCGGCGGAGAGGCGAGTACCAATCAAAAGAATTTTAATCGATCAAAAATATTTTGATCGATCAAAAAAATTTTAATAAAAAATTTATTTTAATTAATCGATTAATATTAATTTATATAGCCCTAATATATATATAGACTGTTCTCTGATTTTCTAAAGGATATGCACAATTTACTTGTGTACTCTGGCGTTATCTTTATTGTTTGAATTTTTTGTTCATGATGAATTTTTGTATTTACTGGTATAATGTTTGCTCAGTTGGGTGGATCACTTTCATGGCCTGTGGATGCAGGCACAGCTCTGTTTTGCCATATTTACCTTGGATGACCAGTGGCGTGACGACTATGAGGAGTTTAGCTATTTTGGCCCCTCCCCATTTATAATACCCCTTGCAATACCATTTGGACCGCCCAGCCTTCTATCGCCATGTCTCATTCAGCGCCAAACCTGAGCGGAGGCTCGGGTGCCTGTCTGGGTCCGATAGTTAGGCTGCTGTCGTCTGATCGTTACCGGGCCCGCCCCCCACGGGGGCGTCCCTGGTTCTCCCTTCCCTGATTCGTTGAGCCCAGCCGCACGTCATAGGCATTATCACGCATTCGCGTTGTGTGCACATCGGGTCGGGGCGATCCCTCGACATAAGTCATCCTCCAGCCCACTGACGTCAGGCCCACCGCCCACCCCACAGGTGTGGTGTTGTTAGCCTGACTGAGAGAGGCATATTAGGGGCTCACCAGCTTACAGTGCACAGTGCAAGCTCACAAAGAGACCCGCTGTTATTCCTGTGCGGATACAGCTGATTCCAGGTACTTTCCTGTCATTGCTTGAACTCATCTTTGGCGGTATTTTTGCGAATGTTTAGCATTTCTCTTCATATCTATCTTATCACTGCTCTCTCTCCCATTTTACATTAGACTCATCTGTTGCACTGACGCTCCTGCTAGGTCTGCCCTCATTTGGAACGTCCTCTACATGCTAACAAGGTAAACTGCCCGATTATCTGGCTCTGCTTGGTACTCATATACACCTACACTTATGCACTCTGAGCATATATAGTTTGCACACCCTGAGATTTGCCAGCGATGTGTGAAAATGACTTTTATATATAAATATAAACCTTATGTGGCTGTTAATTAGCCTTATGTTCTGTTTTGTTCTGTTGTTTGCAGTGTATGAATTAGAGTATGGCATTAATACACACCCGGGAGCTACAGCACCTTAGGTGTACGTGAATTACAGATACGGGCATATCCTGTCCTTTGCTACTGGGTATCTATAAATCTTAACTAGCACAAGTAAGTGTTCAACAACATTCAATCCATGTTTACCAGCGCTGCTTGGTGCAGTGCATCTCACTTCTTATCTTTTGTCTTCAGCCTGTCTTAAGACCTAGTCCACCCTCTCCTCTCTCATTAGGTATATACATGGGAATTTGTTCGCTGATTGGTCCACTTTCCGGGTAACGCTGTTTATCCCTCTTGCCGGGCATTTGTTCCATCTAGGGGACTGTGCCCTCACGGCTGTCTCTTCTTGTGGTCTCCCGCCCTGTTCATCCAAGGTATGAGCTGTATGCAGGTCCCAATTACATGTAAGGGCCCTGCCCACCCATACTCATTGTAACAACTATATCATTAATTATATATTTTTTCTTTTATTATTTTGGTTATCAAATATAATGCTTAATCTTTATTGTATATTTTCATTACGGAATGTTGTTGGTATATTATCTTACTGTTTACTTTCCATCTACATAGAACGCTATCCACCATGGGTTCCCGACGAAGCCCATACAGGGTGAAACTAGTAAAACCTCCAACACGAGTGGCATGAAGAAGACTATTCGCAGTTATCTGCTTATACAGTACTTTTTCCAACCATGATTGTTTAAAACATTTGTTAAGATATATATATATATATTTCTATTTTGTACTTCATAAATCTTTTTTATTTTTCTATAAAATACCTATTTCTGTGACTCAGATGTTTTGGGGTTTGATCATACTCTTCTACACACTAAACTTAATATATTTACCCATTACGCATCTCCAAAAATCAATATATCATATCCCTTCAAGGGAGACTTTTTTAATCCTTACACACAGGGATTTTGATGCATATGGTTCTTTTCCTCATTTTCTTGTCCCTAATTAGTGTTTGCTCTACATTATTTCTATATCCGTAGCATTCCAGTATAGCTGCCTTGATCCAGCTGGTTAGCATTTTCTTGGACGCTTGTTTACCTTTTTGTTTGCCAGCGTACAGGACAAATAGAGTGTCTGAACTCGTTGGTGACTTCCAGAAACATCTTCTAACAAGGCTTAGTTCTTGCTCTTTGCTGTTGGTTAGGGAATTAGAAAATGATGGTAGTACTATATCCTGGGATTTATGAAAAGTTGACGTCACTTTTGGTGTAAATCCCGGATCTGTTTGAAGGACAATTCTATCATCATGAATTTTTAGAAAAGGCTCTGACAGAGCCTGTTTTTTCCCCATCCTAAATGCTGTATTGATAGCCCAGAGGAAAACGATTTTGAGTGTCAGCAGGCATAAAGACGTTTCTTGAAGCGGCTCAAAGGGATTTTTTATGATGATTCCCCTCAGTACCATGATAGATCCCATGTAGGACATTTTTGTGTCTAGGGTGGTTTGTATTTTGCTAACACTCTGCAAAAGCGAGAGACCAATAGTCTCTTCTTGTACTGTCCATTCTAGATACACCGACAGCGCTGCCATCTGGACCTTTAGCGTACTGAGCGCTAGATGTTTATCAGCACCCTGCTGTAGGAACTCATTAATAGTCGGTATATCCATCATTTATCTGTTATTTATAGCGCACAAGCTGTTAAATTGTCTTCAGGTTTTTCTGTAGATGGTCCTGGTATTTGGCTTCCCAGCTCTCAGAAATCTTGCTACCACTATTTTGAGAGTCCTTTTGATCTGAAGATGTCTTTCTCAGTAACTAGGCTGCCCATTTGAAGCTTTCTTGTCATAGGCCTGTTAGGGGTCCCTGACACATCAGGTCGTCCCTGTGAGGAAGTAGCCACGGCTCTTCTGCTAAGAGTCTGAGGAGCTCAGAGATCCAAGCTCTCTTGGGCCAATATGGTGCTATCAGTATGAGCTTTGTTTGCTCTTGTAGGAATTTCTTCATCACCCGAGGAATCAGATGTATAAGAGGGAAGGCTTAGCACATCTTGAAATTCCATGGGTTTTGGAGTGCACCTATCCCTAGAGGCTGGTCTTGCGGGTTTAGCGAGAAGAAACGATTCACCGTAGTATTTTTCTGGGATGCAAACAGATCTATATTCGGTACTCCTAGCAGTCTTTAATTTTCCTGAACACCCCTGGGTGCAATACCCATTCTTCTTGGCAGATCTCTTGGTGGCTGAGGAAGTCCGTCATTTGATTGTTTTCCCCCTTTAGATGGACCACTCCCAATGACAGTAGGTTCCCTTCTGTCCATCGACATATCTGGTTCGAGATGCGGCTAAAGGAGGGGCTCCTTGTGCCCCCTTGTTTGTTCACATAAGCTACTGCCGTGGAGTTGTCCGACAGGATTAGCGGTGTGATGACTTCTTAGTTGGTCTTGGAAGTGTTCTATGGCTTTGGCTATTGCCATAAGCTTCCTCCAGTTCGCCAACGCCTGGACTTCTTCCAGAGACCATCTCCTCTGAACAGGTTGCCCTGTTAGGTGATCTCCCCATCCCTGACTGCTTGCGTCTGTGGTCAACTTCCGTGAGGTTGGGAAAGACCATGACAGACCCTGGTTTAAAATTTGTGTGGACCCTCCACCACTAGAGGTTGGGAGTAATAGCGTCCTGTCCAGATCTTCCGGACGAATTTTTTAAGAGAAAGACTTGCAGGGGCCTTTGATGATATTTGGCCCATTGTACTGCTGGCATCGTTGAGGTCATCAGACCCTGAACCGACATCAGCTCCCTGATGGATATTGGGATGTTGTTCTGTAGAGAACTTACTCTCTTGACGAGGCCTTGGATCTTCTCCTCCGGTAGGAATGTCTTCTGCTCTATACAGTTGAGCAGACATCCCAGAAACCGGATGTTCCGAGTGGGACACAGGTTGGATTTTTCGATGTTTAAAATCCAGCCTAGTGACTTCAGCCATAGTTGAGCTTCTGCAAGGTCTTTTACCAGCTGTACTTCTAACGGTGCTGTGAATAGTAGGTCTAGGTTTGGTATTACAGTCATCTTAAACCTCAGAGGGGCCAGGGCTTCTGCTAGGACTTTGATAAATATCCTCGTTGACGAGGATAGCCCGAAAGGAAGAGCCCTGCTCTGGAAAAAATATTCCTTTCCCTCTCTCTCCACTGCCAACCTCAGGTGTCTCTGGATTCTTCTCGTATGGGAATGTGGAGATAGGCATCACTGAGATCCATGGTCACCATTACAGTTCCTATTTTTGACTGAGAATATGGATTTCATGCGTAATCTTTTGTATTGTATTGCTTGGTTCAGGGGCTTTAGATTTAATATGAATCAAAACTTCCCTGAAGGTTTTTTGATCACAAACACACAAGATTAAAAGCCCTTTCGTTTTTCTTCCTCTGGTACGGGAGTAAGGACTTTCTGGTCTACCATCTCCCCCACCAACAATGGGATTGCCCTAGCTTTTTCAGGATTCCTGGGAAGTTTTGTTAATCAAAATCTCTCTGGAGGATGACAATTGAATTCCAGGGAGTAGCCCCTCGCTAGAATTAATTGATTGGCTGTCGTCTTCTGTTTTGGGGTCTGGTTAGAAGAGCCAAAGAGGACGTTACTCTACGTGACCCATCCTGTTCTTTCTGGGGTAGTCTCTCTTTTCTTCCTGTGGACGCCCTCTTCATCCATGAAAAAAATCTTTTGTGGAGGTTTGAGCTTTTCTATCGGGAAGGTTTTCTTCCTGTCTGACGTTTGTTCTAGGGCTTCGTCCAAGCATGTCACAAACAAACAGTCTCTGGAGAATGAAAGGTTGTAGTCTCATTTTGAATGCAGGGAACCCTGACCAGGTCTTCATTCAAATAGCTCACCTGGCTGCCACGGTTAGGCCTCCTGATCTTGCTGCCAGTTTGACGGACTCAGCAGATGATTCTGCTATGTAGCCGACTGCTTTAGAAAGGACCGGTAGGGCCTTCAAAATTTCTTCCCTGGACGTGCCGTTTTTTTATATGGTCCTGCAGTTGGGAGAGCCAAAATTTCAGGTTTCTTGCCACGCAAGTGGTGGCGAGTACCATCTTCAGGCTGGTGACACTTGTTTCCCAAGCTCCCTTTAGGATAATGTCGCCCCTCATTATCCATGCAATCTTTAAGATGTCCCATATATCAAAGGCCAATGAATATTTTTTGGAGACTTTGGATAGTGGTCCATCCAATTTAGGATTTTTATTCCACACTTCCTGTGGAACATCACTGTAGGGGAACCACTTCTTATGACTAGCCGCAAAGTAGGGCTTCTTTTCTGGGTCTTCCCACTCATTCCTCACAGCGTCCTACATCACTTGGTGGATCGGAAATACTTTGGACTTTTTCTTTCCAAGACCTTGATACATCGGGTCATGTTTTGATGGAAGTTATTTTTCTTCCTCGATCTCCAAAGTCTAATATATGGCCCCAAGTAAGTCCTCTACATCTTCTAGGGACAATTTGTACTTAGGCCCCTTCTTTTCTTCTCCCCTATCCTCCTGCTCTGAATCTGAGCTGTCGGTGGCTATTGCGCTAACTGCACTGCTACCCGCTCGTTCCCTCCCCATCTCCTGCAAACCTGAGGCGACTGATCTTGGCGAGGCTATGATTGAGGAACTTCCAGAGGGAGCTGTTGAAGGTTTTACCTCTGCAATTAATGTTTTAAGATCCTTAAAGGTGGTAGTCATGTCATCCCTTCCAAAAATCTGTGTGTAAATTTGTATCAGACTGTTTTTTAACTAGTCAGTCCAACTTGACATAGCGGGCAGACAGAGACTGTGCTACCAAGGGCATATTGATAGCACATTTCCTGGGAGTGGGTGTCGCAGACACTGGCTGCAGGCACCTTTTCTGCCACATTCACCATGTTATTGCTATTTGTTTGTTACATTTTTGAGAGACTGCTTTCTTGGATTTGCCCAAAGACTATTCTTATGCCGTGTACACACGATCACTTTTTGTGACGAAAAAAAACATGTTTTATGTGACGAAACAAAACTTCATTTTCCAAAACGACATTGCATACACACCATCGTTTTTCCAAAATGCTCTAGCAAAGCGTGGTGACGTGCGCCACGTTCGACGGCACTCTGTTCCATTGAAGCTCCCTTCTTATAACTTGCTTCTGAGCATGCGCGGGTTTAAAAACGTCGTCTTAAACGTCGTTTTGCCCACACACCATCACTTTTTATGACACAAAAAATGATATTTTGAAAAACGACACAAAAAATTCCAGCATGTTCGAATTTTTTTTGGTCGTTTTTTTGAAGACATAAAACAACGTTTTGCCCACACACCATCATTTTAAATGACGTTTTTTAAAACGTCGTTTTTTTTCATCACAAAAAGTGATCGTGTGTACGCGGCATAAGTTGTTAATTCTGAACAATACATTAACATTGAAAAAGTTGATCACATTGACCTCCGGAGATGGGCTGTCTGGTCACCTAATTATATAGTTGTCTGCTAAAGGTGTTGGGAGAGGGGAGGGGGAGAATCCATGAGTCAGCCCTACCTCGTTATCTAACCTATTGTGCTAAGCCCAGGTTCACACTGGGTACGATTTAGTTTGATTTGAGATGCGATTTCACATGTGAAATCGCATCTCAAATCGGCGGCAATTCTTGGCAATGGCACCGTCCTAATCGGTGCGACGTCGCATCTGCAGCGCTGCACCGATTTCAAAAAGTAGTTCCTGTACTACTTTTTGCGATTTCAGGACGCGATTTACATTGACATCCGAAATCGGGACTGCCAGAGGGAGTGAAATCGCGCGAGTTCAGCTGAAATCGCGCGATTTCACTCCCGCAGCCCAGTGTGAACCAGGGCTCAAAGTGTATTCTGCCCCAGGGCCGGTACAAGGCAGGGGCGGAGTGGGAAAGTGCCCTGGGCACTACCATTTTGTATAGGAGGGGGGTGCAGTTCTGACACACAGGCAGCCGCAGTACACTTCTGTTTGTGTGTCATCATAGACTAGTCAGCGCGGGCAGCGGCAGTGGCACCGTACAAATTGTGTGCCTCCTGCATCTGGGACCGTCTGACCGTCACCTCCTGGCTCCCTTTTCTGTTTGTTTACTCCCCCTATGGATGAGTAAGTTGGTTCATTCCAGCGGCGTGAGCCGCGTGACGTCACAGCTGGAGGCGAGGTGAGAGAGGGAGGACTGTGCAGGGAGCTGTGTCGGCGCTGCTGAGCTGCACTGCAAGGACTAGTCACAAGGAGCCACAGGGAGCCTGTCTGCCTACATTCACAGTGCCTAGAATCCAGCAATGTGCTACTGCAAAGAAGAAGAAGTCTGAACTTGTCTGAACTAAAATGTAAGCAGAACATAACATGTTAGAGAAAATAATTATGGCTGTTTTGGGGGGGGGGGGGGGGATTGTGGCTGACTGAGGTGTCCAGCACAAAAAAAATGAGTCATGCTTGCTTAGTTGCCTTCTCTGACTAGCAAAAAAAAAACAAAAACAAAAAAAACGTCAATTGCAGCCTCACTATGCCACCAAACGCAGCCACTGTGCCATCACATGCAGCCACTGTGCCCATCACACGCAGCCACTGTGCCCATCACACGCAGCCACTGTGCCCATCACACGCAGCCACTGTGCCCATCACATGCAGCCACTGTGCTATCACATGCAGCCACTGTTTAATCAATTGTCGCCACTGTGCCATCAATTGTCGCCACTGTGCCATCAATTGTCGCCACTGTGCCATCAAACACAGCCACTGTGCCCATCACACGCAGCCACTGTGCCCATCACACGCAGCCACTGTGCCCATCACACGCAGCCACTGTGCCCATCACACGCAGCCACTGTGCCCATCACACGCAGCCACTGTGCCATCACATGCAGCCACTGTGCCATCACATGCAGCCACTGTGCCCTCAATTGTCCCCACTGTGCCCATAACACGCAGCCACTGTGCCCATCACACGCAGCCACTGTAACCATTAATTGTTGCCAGTTTGCCTCATGAATTCCTGCCAGTGTGCCCATCAATTGCCGCCAATATGCTGCCAGTTTGCCCCATCAATTGCCACCAGATTCTTTCTTAAAACGGGGGGGGGGGGGGGGGGCGGGCACAGTTTGCCATCTTCGCCCTGGGCACCAAATGGTCTTGTCCCAACACTGTTCTGCCCAATAAACCATGCTAGATGCTACAAGCTATTTCTGGCTATACTTGTATTCAGTGCAGCTGTAATAATATGTCCCTCTGATAGTCAGACTGAAGGAAGCGGATCCTATCCCACACTCAGCAGAGTGTGGGATAGGATTCGTCACAATTGGTGGCAGGCAGTGGGATGCTTCCTCTTGCCTAGGCACACCCAAACCACCACCAAGACCCTCTGCACCTAACAGCAGATGGAAAATCACTATGCCAGACTCGAGCACAGCACCTTAAAGGATCTCTTGGAAGTCCGTGGAAAAGTCTCCAGCAACAAATCCAAAGCGACTCTCATCAACTAATGGAGATTGACCAGGCCAGCAACCCATCAGCAGATACCTCAGAGGCGACAGAGTTCCAGCATGACGTCCAGTGGCGCCTGGCCTTGTATGGTACTCACCCCCCGCAAGAGGTTATCAGTCAAGTGTTACAGGGGGTGTCCCAACTGCAAATAGCTGAACTCCAGCGGGACCAAGCAGCATTAGTTATGTCCAACCGGGAAGCTCCAGCGGCCCACAAAAAGCTACCCTATGCCACCTTCGCATGTTTCAAGACGGGGAAGATGAGATGGATGTTTACCTGCAAATTTTTGAGCAGCAATGTGGGCTCCAAGGTGTCGATATAGCAGATTTGGTCACGCTCCTGGTCAGCCGGCTCACAGGAAGGACTGCAGAGGCATACAATAATGTCCCAGATGAGATCAGCCAGGACTATGACCAGGTAAAAGAAAAACTATTGGCTCACTTTTGCATTACTCCAGAGGCACACCGTTTGAGGTTTTGCAACCTCCGCCGAAAGGAGAGAGAGCCTTACACAGAATGGGCTCATCAAATGACCCGAGCAGTGGGGAGTTGGATGACCGAGCGCCAAGCTGTTACCATGGCAGATGCGCTCCAGCTAATCCTCTTGGAACAATTCTATGATCATATCCCACATGAAGTTAGAGACTGGGTAAAGGATCGGCGGCCAGTCACAGTAGATGAAGCTGTCACCATAGCTGACCAATACGTGGATTCAAGCACTGTACAACCAGAGCCTAAGACTCCAGCTCGGCCTGTCCCAAACATTCCACGGAGTGCTGCCCCTCCACACCAGCTGTTGATCCCCAGTCCCACTCAGCTACCATCTTCACGAGGGAAAGGGGACCTCTGCTACAGATGCAACAAAGCAGGGCATGTTAGGATATATAGGGCCAGATTCAGGTAGATGGGAGCATCTTTGCTCTGGAGTAACGCATCTCATTTACGTTACTCTGCAGAAATTTTAGGAGCAAGTGCTGTTATCCATGAAGCACTTGCTCCTAAAGTTGCGGCAGCGCATCGCAAATGAGACAGCGGAAATCAAATTGGGAGGGTACGGGGCGTGTAGTATTCAAACTACGCTCGATCCCGCGGCGAACGTACTGCGCATGCGTCGAGTGTCAATGCATCCCAGTGCGCATGCTCCAAGTTCTGTCAGTGAACGTCAATGACGTCACGTCCCCATTCATGAATGTTTTATGCAAACGACGCGATTTGGTTTTTTTTCGACGCAATGACGACGCCTATACCTAACATAGGATATTCCACTAGGGGGCTGCTTTATCTATACGCCGCGTATCGCTTCCGGAAACGTCGTAAAGTCACTGCGTCGCGCCCGAAAAAGATCGTGAATTGCCGATTCCCGCTCATTAACATATTTTTTGAGTGTAAATCGGCGCCATTTTTAAGTTGAAGTAACGATGCGATGGCGAAATTCAATTACGCCGATCGCATCGGAACTTCAACCCGGCATTTCTTGTTTTCTGGTTATAGAAAACAGAAACGCCGGCTTAAAGTGACAGTTAGGCAGGCGGATCACTGGATCTGCCAGCCTAACTCTTCCTGAATCTGGCCCATTGTCTGCAGAATGTTTCCCAGGACATGTGGAACCACAGGCCACTTGGACCTGGCCAGGCTGCTGCACACTGTCTTGAGAGAGATGATGTGATTTATCCAAGTGGGGAGAATATTGTAATTCTACATGAGGCAGACCTTGTGCAAGCAGCTGCTACAGGTAATTGTTTGCACCATCGACAAGCCATGTGGATTAATGGTTGGGCTGCCCAGGGACTGCGGGACACCAGAGCTACTATTACCCTGATACAGTCCCGAATGATAACCCCAGCAGAACAGACGGGACGATCTGTGGCTGTGCGGGTGGCCGGGGGGAAATGTTATGCGGGTCCCAACTGCCAGGGTTCACCTTGATTGGGGTTCGGGGGCCAAAGAAGTGGAAGTTGGAATAATGCAGAACTTACCTGTGGAGGTTTTGTTGGGCAATGATTTGGGACGTTTAAATTCAGCCTTCTCCCTGGGTGTATCCCCGGAAGCCTGCCCTGTTACCACCTGACAGCAAGCCCAGATAGAGGTGCTCTCTCTGGAGGATGGGACCCCAGTAAGACCTGTCACCCCTAACCTAGACTGTACTACCCCAGCCATTTTTACCCTGACTTGGGCTTCTCCCCAAGACTTTGCACAGGCAACGCTCAGCGACCCTTCCCTAGCTAGCTATAGGCAAAGATCAGGATTGTACCCCGGGGGGATGGAGAGGGAGCGGGTAGAGTGGGTCCAGGGATCACTCTATCGGGTAACAGAGGGAAAGACAGCCTCCCATCTGCCAAAGCGGCAGCTGGTTGTGCCACAGAAATATCGGCATGATCTGCTGTGCATTGGGCATGACACCTCATGGATGACCCGGACCCTCCATCGTCACTAGTATGGCAGTGCACCAAGTGGAGACCCCAGGACAGCTGCCACTAAGACATGCGGCTTACCGGATACCTGACGCAGTGAGAGAGGGAATGCGTTGTGAGATTAAGGAGATGCTTGAGTTGGGAGTCATTGAGCCATCCAGTAGCCCTTGGGCTTCCCCAGTGGTACTTATACGGAAGCGGAATGGCACGACTCGCTTTTGCGCAGACTACCGCAGATTATATGATTGCACCACCACTGACGCTTATCCTTTGCCCAGGGTGGATGATCAGTTAGATCCCATTGCTCAGGGAAAATTCCTGACAAACCTCAACCTATACAAAGGGTACTGGCAAATTCCTCTGGATGCAGAATCTATTCCGTAGTCAGCATTCATTACCCCATTTGGCCTATACCAGTCTAAAGTAATGCCATTTGGGATGAAAAATGCACCAGTGACTTTCCAGAGGATGGTAGATCAACTCCTCGATGGCCTCCAGGACTATGCTTGTGCATATCTGGACAACATTGCAATCTACAGTGATACCTGGGAAGACCATCTGGTTCACCTTGATGTCGTGTTAAACCGCATTAAGGGTGCAGGACTAACGCTTAAGCCAGAAAAATGCAGCATGGGTATGTCAGAGGTACAGTACAGTAGCACTATAGGAAGTACAGCTGGGCAATATATAGAAAGTTTGTCCCGGAATATAGTTCCATCGCTAAACCCCTGACAGACCTTACTAAGAAGCACCTTCCCCGACAGGTACTGTGGTCCCTAGAGTGTGAAGCTGCCTTTCAAAGATTAAAGAATGCACTAACTTCGGCTCCTGTTCTAGCTGCCCCTAACCCAACGAAAATGTTTTTGTGGCCACACAGATGCGTCTACATTTGGGCTGGAGGCAGTACTGAGCCAAATAGGACCTGATGGTGGTGAGCACCCTGTGGCCTACATCAGTCGGAAGCTGCTACCCAGGGAAGTCAATTATGCAGCCGTGGAGAAGGAGTGTTTGGCGCTGGTGTGGGCTCTCAAGAAATTCCAACCTTATCTCTACGGACGATATTTTACAGTGCTCACCAACCACAATCCATTAATCGGGTCTCCGGGGATAAAGGAGACATTTGTTACGATTGAACAGCAATACATCGTTCTTTTCCAACATATGATGAGCCCAGGACTGGGGCTCACCCTGAAGCAGTGATATAATGAACCCCACTTTAGTCATTTCAAGGGAAAAAGTTTGAGGTTTGTAGGGCGAAGTACAGTTCACATGCGTTGCGGAAGGATCGAAACTTTCCCGGTCACCTGAAAATCTCTCTGGTGCTGGAACTCTGGGTTCAGGGGGCATGGCATCACTAATGGGGTTGC
>JAJQKJ010002720.1:0-87167 GCA_029574335.1 Rana kukunoris | reverse complement strand
ACTTCCAAACAACCTTCAGCACAGAGCTGTGTCTCCAGCCAGGAAGAAAGCCCCCCCCCCCCCCCCCCCCCCCCCTGCTGTGTTAACCTCACCTTCGTGTGCCAAATTCCAGCAAACGGGGAAGGCTGCGGGAATCCACCATCGCAGGGAACGCACATCCCAGTCTAATTTATTCCAACTCATTCAGACAGTCGGGGGGTCTTTCTGAAAACACGCTAGAGAGGAGGGACTGTCACATCCCATAAGGATGGATGGGAATTCTGCGGATCTATTTGCGATCTTCTAACATCATATAAAAGCTTTCAGGGGACCAGATCAAGTGCGTTCCCCTACCTAGGATTACCATCTGGCTGATATGTTACCAGCTGGGCCAAGAAAAAAAAATGAGGCTTCTTATCAAATTAAAGGGAAAAGTGATGACAATGTTCGCATTGTTGCCAAGAAATGGGGCAATCGTATCTTTACGACCCAAATTCCTACTATTACACAGCTTTTGGTCTCATAACAGATCTCTCAATCTTCTGAGTCAAGGAAGTCCTTGCACAAAAGGAAAAAGGACAACCCTTCTACAGTACTACTCCCCCAAAAAATGTGACCCTAAAGAATAGACTAAAAAATGATTGGTTGAACCTGCAAGTTTTTTTCTACCACTACTTTTCAAAACAAGAGGGTTGCTACTGTATATCTAGTAGTAGTTGGTCTCATAGATGTAGGCCATGGTAGAACTAGTATTGGTTGGTCTCATGGATCCAGGTCATGGTATATTTAGTAGTGGTTGGTCACATGGATCCAGGTCATGGTATAATAGTAGGTCTCATGGATCATGGTATATCTAGTAGTAGGTCTCATGGATCCAAGTCATTGTATATCTAGTAGTAGTAGGTCTCATGGATCCAAGTCATGGTAGATCTAGTAGTAGTAGTTGGTCTCATGGACCCAGGTCATGGTATATCTAGTAGTGGTTGGTCTTGTGAATCATGGTATATCTAGTAGTAGTAGATCTCATGGATCCAAGTCATGGTATATCTAGTAGTAGTTGGTCTCATGGATCCAGGTCATGGTATATCTAGTAGTAGTTGGTCTCATGGATCCAGGTCATGGTATATCTAGTAGTAGTTGGTCTCATGGATCCAGGTCATGGTATATCTAGTAGTAGTTGGTCTCATGGATCCAGGTCATGGTATATCTAGTAGTAGTTGGTCTCATGGATCCAGGTCATGGTATATCTAGTAGTAGTTGGTCTCATGGATCCAGGTCATGGTATATCTAGTAGTAGTTGGTCTCATGGATCCAGGTCATGGTATATCTAGTAGTAGTTGGTCTCATGGATCCAGGTCATGGTATATCTAGTAGTAGTTGGTCTCATGCATCCAGGTCATGGTATATCTAGTAGTAGTTGGTCTCATGCATCCAGGTCATGGTATATCTAGTAGTAGTTGGTCTCATGCATTCAGGTCATGGTATATCTCAAGGGTCTCCAAACTACGGCCCTCCAGCTGTTTCGGAACTACATTTCCCATGAGGCATTGTAAAACTCTGACATTCACAGACATGACTAAGCATGATGGGAATTGTAGTTCCTGAACAACTGGAGGGCCATAGTTTGGAGATCCCTGGTATATCTAGTAGTTGGTCTCATGGATCATGGTATATCTTGTAGTAGTAGTAGGTCTCATGGATCCAGGTCAGGGTATATCTAGTAGTGGTTGGTCTCATGGATCCAGGTCATAAAATATCTAGTGGTAGCTGCTCACATTCAACTAGATTTGCTCTGTAATATTGAAGATCTTTTGCAGATTCTCCAAGCCACCTCATTTGTTCAAAACAAGAGTTTTAAAAAACTTAGCAGTTAAATAGAACCATTTTGTTATAGAGATCTATATATCAATCCAGAAAAACGGACAACCAAGGAAAAATGTGGAACAGAGGGATTTGGTTTAAAAAAAAAAAAAAAATGATGGTTAGGAGTAGGGATGAGCCGAACACCCCCGCGTACGGTTCGCACCAGAACCGTCGAACAGTCCGATCGTTCGCACGAACATTGAAGTCTATGGGACTCGAACGTTCAAATTCAAAAACAATCATTTTAAAGACAAATTTTCAAGTTATTGTTGGAAAACGTCTTTCAGAACCCGGGCCTTGCCCCAGGTAACATGTATCAATGGAAAAAAAGTCTTAAAAACTGTCGTTTTTTCAGGAGCAGGACTCCTGAAAAAACAAATGTTTTAAAAAAAAAAAAATCCATTATTAGTAGTATCAATGGAAAAGAAAGTTTTAAAAACGGTTTTTAGTTTCACTCGAATTTGCCGCGAACGATCGTTTTTGTTTGAAATTCGACGAACGATCGAACGGACAATGTTCGAGTCGAACATACGTTCGTTTCGAACGCGAAGCTCATCCCTAGTTAGGAGATATGTTTGCCGCCACGAGCGTCTACCAGAGGAAGACTAGAGTTTCTCAGCAAGAAGTTTCCAGCTTTGGAAAACTTGCATCTCAAAAAATTCCAGCACCAAGATCCCCCAACTAGGCAGACCTTGGTACCAGAATACTCTCCTGTACATACAAATGCTAAAAGGTGACTGACTCCTCTAAGAAGACGTGGAGTGACTAAAAGAGGTGCAACAGAAGGACTTGGTGCCTCCATTTTTGGCAGGAAGCCCCATTTTTACCAGCTCATCCGGTAAAATACTGGGCCAGGTGGCAATGCTAGGCAGGAAAAAGTAGACCTTGTTTCTTCAGGATCTGGGGTGGATACTGGTTGAGTTGTACTTAGTTCTATGAGGTCTAAGAAACTAGAGTAAGTATGTGAATTGTTTTTAGTCTTTTAGATTTAACAAAAATTGGTGTTATCCTTGACAACTCCAAAAAGGGATTTAAAGACTCGAAATGTTGCAGTTCTAAGAGATCCAAGAAGCTCGAGTAGATACCACCCATATGATACACCCCAGAGAGTGGATTTTCTGTAGCCATTTTAAAAAAGGAACTGTCCACCCAACACTGGTATTTGGTCGCTGGTCCTCCACAAGGTTTAAGGTTCTCTAGAACACAACTGGCAAGCTTTGCCTTAGAAAGTGCTCATCTTAAATCCATCTAGGAGACCAAATTCAATCATGGTGGACCAAGAAATGCAGGCAATGAGAGCTTACAGATAGAATCTCCGAAAACGTAAAACCATTGGGTTGCGTAAAGGGTGAACAACGTTGCGGAATGGAAAGTCGTCAGGCACGAAAACACAAGATGAGGCCAAGTGATTCAGCATTATTGTTGATCCGACACGGCGATCAATGGTAAGATGGCTGCGATGAGAGCTGCATGCGTTTAATCGCCAACTCTGTGGGATTGGGGGGCCAGGCCATTGAGTCGAGGCTACCAGAAAAAGGTAGACAGGAGGTCATTGTGACCACAGGGGATTTCTGTGCAGACTGCGCTTCTCGGGGAGAGGATTTCATCTAGCTTTTTAAATCTGCAGAAGAAGGAACCTCCTGCAGGCAGAGCCATCAAAGCCTTTTAAATCCGCATTGGAATCTCAGCTGGAACGATTTAACTCTTGCGGTGGAGCCACGCAGGCCGAAGCCTCACCATCTCATGAAATATTCAGAGAGCTCGCAGAGGGCCCCGGCACTTTTGCCGGTTGCGTTACCTTGCACTCCTCCTGCGTTTCTTTTTTTTTGCAAGCTTGTAGAGTGCTCCATGCATTAATGGCAATGCATTAATAAATTAGAAGCATCAATAATTCAGGATGGTCTAGAGAGGGTCTCCATAGTCTGCTATGGAAGAAAAAAAAAATTTGGACGAGGAGCTAAGACCGTAACGGCGACCTTTGTTCTTGCAGTAGCGGAACGTTAATAGAAGTTTTACGATTCGGGATGAAAGGTTGCGTCGGCTCCATCACCTTAGTTTCCATCTCCAGCATATCACACTGTGCCGAAATTCACCAAACAGCAGGGAGGAATGGAAAAGGGGGGGTTGCTAGGCAACCATCGGTGCTCTTGGCCTACTAGCTCATAGCCCACATCAAGCCAGAAGAGAGCTAGAGAGCAAATGGTAATATCACAGAGGAAGAGTATGAAGAGGGAACCTCGGTGAACAGGGGTGGCCTCATTCCCGCCAACAAGGGCTCCGCTGGTGGACCCCCTCGCCAACAAGGGCTCCGCTGGTGGACCCCCTCGCCAACAAGGGCTCCGCTGGTGGACCCCCTCGCCAACAAGGGCTCCGCTGGTGGACCCCCTCGCCAACAAGGGCTCCGCTGGTGGACCCCCTCGCCAACAAGGGCTCCGCTGGTGGACCCCCTCGCCAACAAGGGCTCCGCTGGTGGACCCCCTCGCCAACAAGGGCTCCGCTGGTGGACCCCCTCGCCAACAAGGGCTCCGCTGGTGGACCCCCTCGCCAACAAGGACCCCCTACCAGCTCATAGCCCACATTGAGCCAGAAGGGAAAGAGCAATAATAATATCACAGAGGGCCAATGAGGAAGAGTATGAAGAAGGAACCTTGGTGAACAGGGGTGGCCTCATTCTTGAAGGCCATAAAGAAGAAGCACCATTAAGGAGGAAAGTTAGGAAATCCTTTGTTGGCTCAGAGTTATGGAACACACGGAAGGCAGGATTCTCATCGACTTCAATGAAGTCGTGCAGATGGGTGCAGTTGACCTGCTTAATGTTGTGGTTAACCCCCTCGCCAACAAGGGCTCCCGCTGGTGGACCCCCTCGCCAACAAAGGCTCCCGCTGGTGGACCCCCTCGCCAACAAGGGCTCCTGAAAGGGCAGCTCATTTAGCAGTTTAGACTAAGGCGGGGTAAACTATTTTTTTTCACTGCTAGTAGCTCAGCATTTACAGCAAAATCCAAGTGTGATTTTCCAGATCTTCTTAGTACACCGCGCTTTCCTCACTCATAGAAGATCTACCATGTAGTAATCATGGCGTAAGATGTGTCCCCCACCCTCCCCCTTTCCTTGTCCGACGCAGCTTCTTTTTTTGATGAAAATTTGTTTCTTTTTCTCCAACTGAGCAACATTTTCTAATGTTTTCTGACATAAAGCCGCACATTTATCCCCCCCCCCCTTCCCTCCATCTTAATTGAGGGAGCCATTTAGTGGAGATTTAACTATTATTACCAAATCATGGTGCTTGATGCATTGCGCGCTCTCCAATCGCGTTTGGACGAGCGCAGAGGATTTATGCAAATGGCTCTGCTGGGAGAGGCAATTTGTAGCAGAGGAGGACAATTATACGGGGCCCGCGAGTGCCAGAATAGCTGCACCAGGCGGTTAATGGGTAATAGCTGTGCACTGGAACCAGTCAGCGGCACCATAATGTGACCAGAGGCGGCTTGCATGGCACAGGCTGGGGCCGCCGCGCTGTGCGCCACTTTTCTGGGATGAACACCCACCCCCCCCTCCCCCTCTCTCCTCCCTTCGCCATCCTGAAAACAGACAGCAAACATGACTGGAGGGATAATAGGGGGACATGAAAATAAAGGAGAACGCCGGAATAGATTTTATTTTATTGGTAGGGGCGGAAAAAAAAATGGGTAGAAATTGGGACTGCAAGAGGGTAATGTGGGCCACTCGCCATTTTTTTTTTTATATCGGAAGGAATGTGGCGTCATCTGAGTTTGTGATGGCTGCAAGGGATGGAAAGGGTTTGTTTTAGTTTATCGATTTTTTTATATATGTATTCAGCCACTTTCTGTGACCAGAGGTGGCCTGCATGGGGCGCAACTTTTTGTGAGATGAAGATGGAGCGAGGGAAGGAAGGATGGAGCGAGGGAAGGAAGGATGGAGCGAGGGAAGGAAGGATGGAGCGAGGGAAGGAAGGATGGAGCGAGGGAAGGAAGGATGGAGCGAGGGAAGGAAGGATGGAGCGAGGGAAGGAAGGATGGAGCGAGGGAAGGAAGGAAGGATGGAGCGAGGGAAGGAAGGATGGATGGAGCGAGGGAAGGATGGATGGATGGAGCGAGGGAAGGATGGATGGATGGAGCGAGGGAAGGATGGATGGATGGAGCGAGGGAAGGATGGATGGATGGAGCGAGGGAAGGATGGATGGATGGAGCGAGGGAAGGATGGATGGATGGAGCGAGGGAAGGATGGATGGATGGAGCGAGGGAAGGATGGATGGATGGAGCGAGGGAAGGAAGGATGGATGGAGCGAGGGAAGGAAGGATGGATGGAGCGAGGGAAGGAAGGATGGATGGAGCGAGGGAAGGAAGGATGGATGGAGGGAGGAAGGATGGGATGGAGGAGAGGGGAAGGAAGGATGGATGGAGCGAGGGAAGGAAGGATGGATGGAGCGAGGGAAGGAAGGATGGATGGAGCGAGGGAAGGAAGGATGGATGGAGCGAGGGAAGGAAGGAAGGATGGAGCGAGGGAAGGAAGGAAGGATGGAGCGAGGGAAGGAAGGATGGAGCGAGGGAAGGAAGGAAGGATGGAGGGAAGGAAGGAGGATGCGAGGGAAGGGAAGGAGGAGCGAGGGAAGGAAGGATGGAGCGAGGGAAGGAAGGATGGAGCGAGGGAAGGAAGGAGGAGCGAGGGAAGGAAGGATGGAGCGAGGGAAGGAAGGAGGAGCGAGGGAAGGAAGATGGAGCGAGGGAAGGAAGGATGGAGCGAGAGGAAGGAAGGAAGGAGCGGAGAAGGAAGGAGGAGCGAGGGAAGGAAGGATGGAGCGAGGGAAGGAAGGATGGAGCGAGGGAAGGAAGGATGGAGCGAGGGAAGGAAGGATGGAGCGAGGGAAGGAAGGATGGAGCGAGGGAAGGAAGGATGGAGCGAGGGAGGGGTTTGCTTCAAATAAAAAAAAATATATATAATAAGAAAAAAAAAAAAAAAAGGAGAGAAAGTATAATGAAACTATTTTTTTTTTTTTAGATAATAAAAAAACACAAATCATGCAAAGCAGATTAAAAAAATAAAATAAAGAGCGCACATCTTTCATGATGAAAGGGAAAGCAGGCTGCTCATTGGCCCCTTGGGGGAGAAGATACATCCATGCAATATTTACATTGTGGTCGGCAGAGAACGGGTCTGAAGGGAGTGAAGGAGGAACGCCGCTTCAGCCCATCATCATCTTCCACCCCCAACAATCATTTTTTTCTGAAGAACGGGCTCTGGTGCAACTTACTTGGGTTTCTTGTTGTCGTACGGCCGAAGCGAGGAGGGGGCGCGGCAGTGCGGTCGTTTTCTGGGCCTTCCCGGACCTCGTCGCACGGGGCTCCTGGAAATCTCCTCCTTGCTGCGGGAATAAGGGAGAACGGAAGATCAGTAACAAATTCAAGCTTTTTTTTCCTATCGCCACCAGAATACAAGAATTAGAAAAGTTGCAGTGGTGGAAACCGAACAAAGAGGTGTGAGCCCCAGAAATAGGTTGGCAAAACAGAAGAAAAATGCAACGTGTTTCGGGAGCTCACACCCCTTTGTCGGGTCTCTACCACTGACACTTTTCTAATTGCCACTTGCTATTTATTACTACAGTCCAGTATTTTCTCCCATCACCACCAGCCTCCAAGCCCCTATAAAGGAGCTAGGAGCCACAGAAACACGTTGAAAAAGCAGAAGGAAAATGCAACATGTTTCGGGGGCTCACACCCCTTTGTTAGGTCTCCACCATTGCAACTTTTCTAATTCTTTCTATTGGTTATTACACTCCAGTATTTTCTCCCATCACCACCAGCATTCAAGCCCCTATGAGGGAGCTGTGAGCCCCAGAAACAGGTTGGCAAAGCAGAAGGAAAATGCAACATGTTGCGGGGGCTCACACCCCTTTCTCAGGTCTCTACCACTGCCACTTGCTATTTGTTATTACAGTCCAGTATTTTCTCCCATCACCACCAGCCTTCATGCCCCTATAAAAGGAGCTATGAGCCCCAGAAACACTGGGTTGGGGGTTCACAACCACCCCCTCATCAGGGTACCACCGCTTTTCAAATCCTGGCCATTGGTTATTATTGTCCAGTATTTTCTCCTATCACCACTGAAATCCAAGCCCTAATGAAAGCTGTGAACCACAAAAACACGTTGAAAAAGCAGAAGGAAAATGCAGCGTGTTTCAGGGGCTCACGCCCCTTTGTCAGGTTTCTAACATTGCCGCTCTTCTAATCCTTGCTATTGGTAATTGCCCAGTATTCTCTCCTATCAACAGCAACATCCAAGCCCTGATGAAGAAGCTGAGTCCCCGAAACGTGTTGGCTTACCCTCTCATCTGTTATCAAGAATAATAAAACTGATAATGGGTTGGTTACAAACTTGCGGCGCTCTCATCATTGTGGGGACTAAAGCTTGGTAGCTTTACAGACCACCCCAATTCCAGAACTTTTTTTTCTAACTCTAAGGGAAGTTTCTGTGTTGCCCAAACCAACCAATAAGATTGTATCTCTCCACCCAGGAAGAGAGAATTGAATTGGTCAGTACAGGCAGCACAGATCCAGATCCTTCCATGTGTGGGGCCCGGACTGAGCAATGGGGTCTGGGTTCGGGTCGCTTGGCGTTCACTCACTCGTGGTCGTGTCGTCTCTGCAGTTTGGCGAGCTCCCTCTGCTTTTCCTTGTACCGCCGCTGAATCTCCGCCAGCTTCATCCGCATTTCCACCTCCTGAGTGTCCAGGTTATCTATGGCGGCCTTGAGTGGACACACCTGCGTATGGGGGGAAAAAAAACGGTCGTTAATAACGAAGAGGTCCAAAAGCCTATTCGCTTATATTCCAGTATAAGCCAGTCACATGACCTTTGCCCCAGGGGTCTCAACTCAGGGTGGCTTCTTCCTCTTGCAGCATCCTATGGGGGTAACCCATGCTTGGAATAGAGTTGCAGCCCCATAGACTAGAATGGCAAGGCACCTCCTAAAAAGTTACAACTTACAGTCTGATCACTGGGGGAGGGGTGACTAACTTTGTAGGAGGGGCAAGCATTTCCTGAGTCTCCCCTCCCCCCAGTGATCAGACTGTACATTTTAACTTTGTAGAAGGAGGATACGTTTCCTGGGGGGTGGGGGATCACTGGGGGAGGGGAGACTGAGGAAATGCCACCGCCGCCTCCTCCAAAGTTAAAATGTACAGTCTGATCACTGGGGGAAGGGGAGACTATTTTTGTAGAAGTAGGAAGCATTTCCTCAGTCTACCCTCCCCCAGTAATCAGAGTGTACATTGTAATTTTGTAGAAGGAGGCAGAGGCATTTCCTCAATGTACAGTCTGATTACTGGAGGAAGGGAGACTGAGGAAATGCCTCCTCCTGCCTGCAGCACATCGATGACATCATGCCGGCCTAGACAATCTCACTGACTGGCGCTTTAATAAAGGACACGGTTGCTGTATAATGGGATGTGAGGGATTTATTCATACAGACTTGTGAAGTTACTGACAGGTCCAATTTGATAGTAAAAGCCGCAGAAATAGGAGGGGCAGTCAGTAACGGCCGTCCAAAATTCCTGGCTGTGAGAATCGCTGAGCCCAAACCAGCGCGGCTTATTGATGGAAACCATTGGATGATGTGATTATTCGGCATGCAGGGTGTCAGACGCCGGTAGGACACAACGATCGGCTCACCGGTTTGGTTTTGGGCGTCCAGCTGTACGTCCTGCGGGACAGGCGGACGCGCGGGGGGGCGGCGGCGGGGCAGCAGGTCAGGTGACACGCTGGTTTAGCACCATCCGGAGTATCCGCTTCGGCCAGCGACCAGGCAGCCGCAATGGTGGCAAATACTTGAAGATCCGAAACCGACAAATCGTCATCTTCACCGGCTGGAGGGAGGAAGGAAGAGTGGGATTAAAATCGGCTGGTGAAGATACAAAAACACACACACACCGCGTCCCCGTACACCAGAGACACGTTTCATCATATCCCCCCGCCCCCCCTGGGGAGGATTCCTCCCGACACTTTCCTAGAGAACACAATACAATCTACAACACAATGTATCAATCTACAGTATCATTGTTTTTAACCTTTTGTTGCCCAAGTAACAGCAGAAGAAGGGTCGGCTTTACCGCTCACGCGCCACGTATACACCCCTCACTTGGCGGCCGACGACCGAGCACTCCCAGCACAGAGACCGAGCGGTCAAAAACAGCGATTGGCACAATTACAATGGCCACATGATCGCCGATCATTCCCACCCACGTGGCGGTTAAGAACTTTTTAAAAAGGGACACCTGGGCGGGCAGTTAGGGGGTTAACCAACGGTTGTACAATCTGCATAAAGCAAACAAGTCACAACTCTGGCCTGCCCTCCAGCCTTGCACAGGTGTACCGGCCCTTTAAATCCTCTCTCCAGCCCTCACCTTTAGCCTTGCACAGGTGTACCGGCCCTTTAAATATTCTTTTTAACCTCCCTTTGTCTTGCACAGGTGTACCGGACCTTTAAATAATCCCTCTATCCTCTCCAGTATTGCACAGGTGTACCGGCCCTTTAAATAATCCCTCCATCATCCCCTCCAGACTTGCACAGGAGTACCGGCCTTTTAAAAAATCCCTTCATCCTTCACCTTCAGTCTTGCACAGGAGTACCGGCCCTTTAAATCCTTCTCAATCCTCTCCAGTCTTGCACAGGTGTACCGGCCTTTTAAATAATCCCTCTGTCCTCCCCCCTCCAGTCTTGCACAGGTGTAACGGCCCTTTAAATCCTCTTTTCGCAATCCTCTCCAGTCTTGCGCAGGTATACCGGCCTTTTAAAAAAAAATCCCGCTATCCTCCCCTTCAGATTTGCACAGGGTACTGGCCCTCTAAATCCTCCCTCTTTCCTTCAGTCTTGCACAGGTCTACCAGCCCTTTAAATCCTCCCTCTGGCCTCCCCTTCAGTATTGCACAGTTGTACCGGTGACTTGTCTGTATTGTTCCCCTAACGTGATGGTTCCTTCAAGGACTGCGCAGGCGCAATCCTTGCCGACGGAAATCTCCGAACCTCGGCCGGCATCCAGGCTCATTCCTTAACATCCCCGTGGATTGGAGGATGTTAAAAAAAAAAAAAAAAAAGAGCCAGGAGGCCGAGCAAGCGGAGCCACTGGCCACTTTCCTCAAATTCCACGTCGCCCTGGATGCCGGCCGAGGTTCGGACATTTCCGTCGGCAAGGATTGCACCTGCGCAGAACCAGCTCGTTAGCCGGAACCAGACCTTCAGATCAGATTGCGCCTGCGCAGCCCTTAATGGAACCAGCTCGTTAGACGGAACCAGATAGGCAGATCACCGGCTCCTCTCCTGGACTGGAATGTCTTCCTCTGATTTCACTGCACACTGTGGGCTTCTCACAAAGTGCATTGGAAGCTGCAGCAAGTCAGATAGAGCCCCGCCTCATTTCCTGGCTGGAGGACGTCCAGCATCATCTAGCACAGGGATAAGCAATTAGTGGACCTCCCATGAGGCATAGCAAGACTGACAGCCACAAGCACGACACCCAGAGGCAGGATGGGACTTGTAGTTTTGCAACAGCTGGGAGATCCGCTAATTGCATATCCCCGATCTAGCGCTTTCCAACCCAGTCTGACTGCCCCTGGCCACGCCCCCTTGATCAGTGCTAGGACAAGGATGGCGTGCTGGACGGGACAGGGGGTTTGGACATGTGCCGCAGACCCAGTGACACGGTCTGACTGTCCCTGCCCCCCATTGATCAGAGCTAGGACAAGGATAGGTTGCGTGGGGGGAGGTGGACAACATGTGCTCCAGAATTCGTACCACAGCCTGACTGTCCCAGGCCCCACCCCCTTCATCAATTTCTGTTCTATTATGAAGGCTCAGCATCACATGTGGGAGTTACCTATGCAAAAACACCCACTTAATCAGCCTGACACCCATCATTGATATTTGCACAACTCCTCCCAATGCTTGCATCAGGACTGAGGACTCTTGGGGAGGAGTAGTGAGGCCCGGGTGCTCCGATTAAGTTCAGGAAGCTATGTACAGCCCCGATCACTCACAATGTTTATTCAGAGAGGGAAGGGGAGGGTAAATTACATATTTACTGGCCCCTTCCCCACTCCTAAAACATCCCAGCCGATAGCAGAGGAGGGAAACTGGCAGCGAGGCGCGGGGGGGAGGGAGGGGGTTTCGGAGAGAAATTAGAGCCAGGGAGGTAGGGGGAATCTGTGTTGCACAGGGTGATGGGTGAATGGGTGATTAGGGTGTGCCTGGGCACACCTGGCACACCCTGTGCGCACGTCAATAGGGTATTTAATTAAAGTGGAAAGATCTTCAATACAGTCAGGGAAAAAGATTTTGGTGCCAAAAAAAAAAAAAAAAGTCTCCTTCTTTGGCTCAGAGACTAGGGAAGTATGCAAGTGCACTTCGCTTAAAAACAGCATGGTTTCATCCAGCCCGAGTAATAAAAAAAAAAAATATATATATATTTTTTTTTAATAATATATATATATATATATAATTATTAAAAAAAATATATATATTATTAAAAAAAAAAATATATATATATATATATATATATATATATATATTTTTTTTTTAATAATATATATATTTTTTTTAATAATTATATATATATATATATATATATATATATATATATATATATTTTTTTTTTAATAATTATATATATATATATATATATATATATATTTTTTTTTAATAAATATATATATTATTAAAAAAAAATAATAATTATATATATATAATTATTAAAAAATATATATATATTATTAAAAAAAAAAAAAATATATATATATATATATTCCATAAAAGAACCCATTTCTGCCTAATCAGCAGGTGCAAGGAGAGGTGTGGAGGTCCCTCCGGAACATTCGGCAGTTATCCTCACCGTCAGCCATAAAGATGGCCGGGAAAGTGCGCTTAATGCCCCATCCCCCCCCCCCCCCCCCCCATATCTGCTCATTACTCTGCGCGCTACGGTGAGAGCGGATCGATGCTAAAAGCTACTCTGAGAACATTGGCCTATTTACGTTCGGCTTCCTGTGTGAAATCGCTGCGCGGCACATGTGTGCTCATCTGTCTTACAACTGACAACGCACTACTTCCAACGACTCCCAGGACGCTCGCTGCGAGGGGCTGGACTAGAATATGCAGCTGTAATTATCACTCCCTTCATCGCTCCGCGCAGCTCCTCATCTGTCAGGCAGGGCAAAAAAAAAAAAGCACACCAGAGCCGAGAAGGCAAAATGGGCTTTGGGTAGATTCTTACGGAAGGATGAGTCCTGGTTTACGGCCCTCGGGAGAGCCGAGGGCTGTGCGATGCCCGAGCCCTTATCTGGGTACAGCGGGGCTGAGACCAACTACTGGTGATGCCCTGAATTCCTATTCTATTAGCAAACAACTAGCCTGCCTTAGTGTAGATGGCTCAAGCATCTAGATGGCTGAGGGCTGTGCGATGCCTGAGCCCTTATACGGGTACAGCCAGGCTGGGGCTGCCCGAGCCCTTATCTTGGTACAGCTGGGCCCGACTGCTGGCAATGCCATGGATCTCTATTTTATTAGCAAATAACCAGCCTGTCTTAGTGTAGATGGCTCAAGCATCCAGATAGTGGAGGGCTGTGTGATGCCCGAGCCCTTATCTGGGTACAGCCAGGCTTGGAATGCTGGCAATGCCATAGTTTCCTATTCCATTAGAAGAACCTCTATGGGTGCAGCTCAACAGCCAGCCTGCCTTAGTGTAGATGGCTCAAGCATTCAGATAGCTGAGGGCTGTGCGAGGCCCAAGCCCTTATCTGGGTACAGCTGGGCTCAACTGCTGGTAATGGATTCCTATTCCATTAGCAAACAACCTGTCTGCCTCAGTTTAGTCCAGATAGCTGAAGGCTGTGTGATGCCCGAGCTATTCTCTTGGTACAGCTGGGCAGGGATTGACTGCTGGCAGTGCCATGGACTCCTATTCCATTAGCAAACAACCCTCCTGCCTTAGAGTAGATGGCTCAAGCATCTAGATAGCTGAGGGCTGTGTGATGCCTGAGCCCTTATCTGGGTACAGCCAGGTTTGGACTGCTGGCAATGCCGTGGATTCCTATTCCATTAGAAGAGCCTCTATGGCTGCAGCTCAACATCCAGCCTGCCATGGTGTACATGGCTCAAGCATTCAGATAGCCGAGGGCAGTGCAATGCCCACGCCGATATCTGGGTACAGCCGGGCTGGGACCAACTGCTGGCAATGCCATGGATTCCTATTCCATTAGCAGAAAATCTATGGTTGCAGCTCAACAACCAGCCTGCCTTAGTGTAGATGGCACATACATCCAGATAGCTGAGGGCTGTGTGATGCCCAAGCCCTTAACTGGGTACAGCAGGGCTGAGGCAGACTGGATCAGAAGTGCTGGCAATGCCATGGATTCCTATTCCTTTGCAGAACATCTATGGCTGCAGCTCAACAATCAGCCTGGATTTGTGCAGATGATTTCCGATAGGGCCCAACTACCTAGAGAGCCGAGGGCCGTACAATGTCAAAGCCCTGATCTGGGCATAGCCATGCCCAGACTGACTGGTAGAGGAAGTGCTGGCAATGCTATGGATAACTATTCCGTTACCAGATCAATGGCTCCAGCTCAACAACTAGCCTACCTTAGTACAGATGATTTCAGATGAGGGTTGTAGCATCCAGAGGGCTGTGCAATGGCTAAAGCCCTTATCTGAGCGATGGGCTGCTTGTTAGAAGAAATGTTGGCAATGCCATGGATACATCAGAGCACCCAAGGACCGCAGCTCAACAGCCTTCCTACCCTTGGAACAGATTTCAGATAAGGGCTCAGAAAGCCGAGGGCTACGCGATGTTAAGGCCCTTATCTGAGAGGACATGGGCTGCTTGTGTTTAGAAGTGCTGGCTATGCCATGGATACCATGGAGCACCTATGGTGGCGTCTCTCTCTGGTATGCCACAGTTTGGCTTGTAAGTGTGAACACTTGGCACCCGTGTGTACGGCGAGCGCCTTGCCCAAAATACTCCAACAAGCCGGAGGTGGCGGCGCAGTCGGAAGAAGAATTCAGAAAAGGTCGGAGGATCTTTTGGCGAATGGTCAGAATCTTATGATAAAGCAAAAAGTATAAGAGGATTATAGTTAATAAGGATTATAGGTTGTTTGTGTTTAGGATAACGCCGGGAAGGATTAGAACCCGCCGGGTTTTATTGCCATTCAGGTCTTCATTCATGAAACTTCAATACAGAATTTGTGAAATAAAATTTCCTAAATGGGAAAAAAAAACAGCCCGAAATCCTAAAGAGAGAAAAAAGAGCGAGAGAGCGTGCCAGAGCGCGGGGGGGGGGGGGGGGGGGGTGCCAGAGCGCGGGGGGGGGGGGGGGGGGGTGGGGAAGTGCGAGAGAAACGGGGGGGAGGAGTGCGAGGAGAGAAACGGGGGGGGAGGAGAGAAACGGGGGGGAGTGCGAGGAGAGAAACGGGGGGGAGTGCGAGGAGAGAAACGGGGGGGGAGTGCGAGGAGAGAAACGGGGGGGGAGTGCGAGGAGAGAAACGGGGGGGGAGTGCGAGGAGAGAAACGAGGAGAGGGGGGGGAGTGCGAGGAGAGAAACGGGGGGGGAGTGCGAGGAGAGAAACGAGGAGAGAAACGGGGGGGAGTGCGAGGAGAGAAACGGGGGGGAGTGCGAGGAGAGAAACGGGGGGGAGTGCGGGGGGGGGGGGAGGAGAGAGAAACGGGGGGGAGTGCGAGGAGAGAGCGGGGGGGGGGAGAGGAGAGAAACGGGGGGGAGTGCGAGGAGAGAACGGGGGGGGGCACGAGGAGAGGGGGGGGGGGCAGTGCGAGGAGAGAACGGGGGGGGGCAGTGCGAGGAGAGAAACGGGGGGGGGCAGTGCGAGGAGAGAAACGGGGGGGGGGCAGTGCGAGGAGAGAAACGGGGGGGGGCGAGGAGAGAAACGGGGGGGGGGAGTGCGAGGAGAGAAACGGGGGGGGGGCAGTGCGAGGAGAGAAACGGGGGGGGCAGTGCGAGGAGAGAAACGGGGGGGGGCAGTGCGAGGAGAGAAACGGGGGGGGGCAGTGCGAGGAGAGAAACGGGGGGGGGCAGTGCGAGGAGAGAAACGGGGGGGGGCAGTGCGAGGAGAGAAACGGGGGGGGGGGGAGTGCGAGAGAAACGGGGGGGGGGGAGTGCGAGAGAAACGGGGGGGGAGTGCGAGAGAAACGGGGGGGGGGGGAGTGCGAGAGAAACGGGGGGGGGGGGGGGGAGTGCGAGAGAAACGGGGGGGGAGTGCAAGAGAAACGGGGGGGGGAGTGCGAGAGAAACGGGGGGGGGGGAGTGCGAGAGAAACGGGGGGGGGGGGGGGGAGTGCGAGAGAAACGGGGGGGGGGGGGAGTGCGAGAGAAACGGGGGGGGGGGGGAGTGCGAGAGAAACGGGGGGGGGGGGGGAGTGAGAGAAACGGGGGGGGGGGGGAGTGCGAGAGAAACGGGGGGGGGGGGAGTGCGAGAGAAACGGGGGGGGGGGGGGGGGGGGGGGGGGGGGGAGTGCGAGAGAAACGGGGGGGAGTGCGAGAGAAACGGGGGGGGAGTGCGAGAGAAACGGGGGGGGAGTGCGAGAGAAACGGGGGGGGGGGGGGGGGGGGGGGGGAGTGCGAGAGAAAACGGGGGGGGGGGGGGGGGAGTGCGAGAGAAACGGGGGGGGGGGGGGGGGGGAGTGCGAGAGAAACGGGGGGGGAGTGCGAGAGAAAGGGGGGAGTGCGAGAGAAAGGGGGGAGTGCGAGAGAAAGGGGGGAGAGTGCAAGAGAAACACTATATTATTAAACTCCTTCACAATGTGACCAGTAAAACAGGAAGAGAATCCCATCCTCCGCTATAGGAGGCTCTCTGGATGGGCTTTGCAGGGTATTGGAGGGGGGGGTGGGGGATTTCAATCTCTGGGGGGCATTAGCAGCTATGATGAAGTGGCACGCTGCACTTAGAGGCCTGGCTGCAGTGTTTGGAATACTCCCTGGGGGGGAGGGGGAGAGTAATATTAATTTCTGGGGAATGAAGCGCAAAGACCTCTCTGCCTCCTAGAAGCTCTCAGCACACCGCTCTCTCCTCCTCCCCGCCCTGTGACTGGACAATGGAAAGAGAAGCAGATCACTGATGAGCTCATCTCTCTGCTCTCGTCTCCTATCATTGTGGTACTTGCACAGCACCAGCAATTGGTTCCTTGACCCTCCCCCCTCCCTAAGATCCGCTGTACAATAGACTGCAATTGGCTGATATCAAATCAGACTCCGGTACTTACATAGGTTGTTTAATTACTGTTCCAGCAGAAGGTCTGATCGGATGTAATCAAACAACTGATGGGCAGACTACATAGCTAAAGTCCAGTGCCAGTTTCCTTGTGTCAGGAGAACACTGGGCATAGCACAGATGAAAGCTCAAGGCGCATACAGAAGCGCAAGCCCACGGGCATAGTCATGCGCGCACCCACCGTGATACTCCAGCCAAATGGACTAAATGCAACAGTTGTGTGATCTACAGCTGACCCAACTTGTCCCCCCGACCCAACTTGTGCCCCCGACCCAACTTGTGCCCCCGACCCAACTTGTGCCCCCGACCCAACTTGTGCCCCCGACCCAACTTGTGCCCCCGACCCAACTTGTGCCCCCGACCCAACTTGTGCCCCCGACCCAACTTGTGCCCCCGACCCAACTTGTGCCCCCGACCCAACTTGTGCCCCCGACCCAACTTGTGCCCCCGACCCCCACTGAAAGCTACCTGCTCTGACCTTGCCTTGTTCTCTGCTCACCCGCCTGCTCCAGTGTTGCTGACCTCTGCCTGTATCCTGACCATTCTCTTGCCTGCTGCCCATGCCTGCATGCAACTCCATTTAACATTTCCGAGGCGTTTCAGTTGGCGTGCAAAATAAATTCCAAAAGCCAGGGTCTTACCTTTCGAATCTTTCATCTGGTCCTGTAGAGCCAGGTCTGCGAGCTCGCTGAGTAGAGCAATCCCATGGATCCCTGAGCTGGAGGTTGTGGACGACGTTTGGGCCGGAAGGAAGGAGCCCAAGTCCTCCTCGGAGGGCAAATCCCCCAGGGAGATACTGGCCGCTATTAGGGTTTCCAGGCTGTAGAGGGCCTCCAGGTGGTCGGTGACCTCCGGTGAACAAGGTGCAGAAGATGTCAACAGCTCCTCCTCTTCCACCTGAGGTTCTCCCGTCTCCAAATGTTCCGCCACATCCTGCAACAAAGCCTGATCCACCGCATCCTGCTTTACCTCTTCCTCCTCCTCCACCTCCTTCTCCTCCTCCTCCTCAACAGCAGCAATGGGGGTGGCGATGGGGGTGGCGATGGGGGCGGCAGGTGAACCCTCCGAAATATTTGGCAACTGTTCCGCCGACAGGTCCTGAAAACCACAGCCGTCGTCGGGCCCCCTCGCCTCCTCCACCAAGGTGTTCTCAGTTTCCGCTTCTTCCGCCACCGGCGTGTCCTCTTTAGGCTGGTCCAGGCTCTCGCCAATGGCGGCTTCGCCGCAGTCCGGGGACTTGGGGGCTTCTTGGCTACATAACTCGCTCAAGTCCGTCTCCCCTAAACGAGGCAGCTCTTCGCTGGCCTCCATCGGCTCCTCCGCGGCGGGGGTGCTGCAGGGGGATTTTTTAGAGGGTGTAAACGTCCTGGACTGCTCGGGTTCCGCCGCCGTGGATGCCGTTTGCATAGTTTCGGTGTCAGCAGGGTCCGCGGAGTGCACGTGGTGGGGAGACGGAGAGGTATAGGACTGGACGACATCTGGATAGGTGTATCCGGGAGGCAGATCTGCAGAAAAAAGAGAGGAAGTCAATAAAATTCTCCTTATAAAAATAAATGTTACTTTTTTTTAACATTTTTTATTTTAGGCCAATGTACAACAAACTTGATCTAAACATTTTCCTTAACAGCCATAAAAGGACGTAAAGCTACTCTGTGCACCAAATGCTTTTACATACCCAGATATTACCTTGTAAAAGAAGCAGTGACATCACTGTGTGCTGTACATAACCTGAGCAGAGCTGTGGGAGGAGCCCATCAGGCTCCACTTACTACAGGAGGGGCGGAGACAAGACCAATCACACTGCACAAGGAGATGAAGCAGAGCTGTGGGAGGGGCCCATCAGGCTCCACCCACTATAGGAGAAGGTGGAGACCAGACAAGTCACCCTGCCCAAGGAGAGAGCAAGGCTGTGGGAGGGGCCACCAGGCTCCACCTACTACAGGAGGGGCACAGATAAGACCAGTTACACCACACAAGGAGAGAGAGCAGAGCTGTGAGAGGGGCCATCAGGCTCCACCCACTATAGAAGGTGGAGACCAGACAAGTCACCCTCCACAGAGAGCAAGGCTGTGGGAGGGGCCCATCAGGCTCCACCTACTACAGGAGGGGCACAGACAAGACCAGTCACACTGCACAAGGAGAGAGAGCAGAGCTGTGGGAGGGGGGCCCCCATCAGGCTCCACCCACTATAGAAGGTGGAGACCAGACAAGTCACCCTCTACAGAGAGCAAGGCTGTGGGAAGGGCCCATCAGGCTCCACCTACTACAGGAGGGGCACAGACAAGACCAGTCACACTGCACAAGGAAAGAGAGCAGAGCTGTGGGAGGGGGGCCCCCATCAGGCTTCACCCACTATAGGAGAAGGTAGAAACCAGACAAGTCACCCTGCACAGGGAGCGAGCAAGGCTGTGGGAGGGGCCCATAAGGCTCCACCCACTAAAAGAGGGGTGGAGACCAGACCAGTCCCCATGCACAAAGAGAGAGAGAGCAGTGAGCGGCCTTTATTACAGGAAGTCTAACACTGGATCTGGAAAAAATACAGCCTTACTTTTTTGGCTGGCTCAGTCCCCTTCACTTCCCGAGTTGGAGACACAACAGGAAGTAAATGTAAATCTCTCCAAAGAGACATTTTTCCTCTCCAGCGAGCGTCGGCAGCTGCTCCTTGGTGACAGAAGTGAAATCGCGACCACTCGCTGTCAGAGAGGCTCCAGGACTGCGCCTGACCGGCCCACTGAGCCATCGGCCCACCGGGAAACTCCCCATGGCCAGTACATGCCTGAAGCCAATGACAAAGGATATTTACATTTTTTATAGGAAACTGCAGTTTAAAAAAAATAAAAAAAAATAACTGACTTGGCCAATTCAAATCTTTAGCTCCTCTTAACCACAGAGGCCCATCATTGGCTTCAATATAACCAGTTGCTGACCCCTCCAATTGCATCCCAGGGTCAATGACTTGGAGAACACCAAAGCCATGGATCGCCATGGTATCCTGGGACAGAGGGCAGGGTTGGCAGCCTAGGAGTCTTTTAGCCGGGGTTTCATATTTTCACGACTATGAAGGCCCAAGGCCCGTCTCAGAACCATCCAGCATTCTCCACCACGACCGGGCCCCCGCCTTGACCAGGCGACAAGCATGCAATCCCCAGTGGGGGGGGGGGGGGGGGCTGGAGCACGGGAAGGGCAGACAATGAGGAATGCAGTTGGTGGAGAAAAGAGAAGAATGATAAAAGGAGAGCAGAACTGTGGAAGCCTTAGATAAATGAACTGAAGACTGCATGAAAGGGAGGGCGAGTGATTGAAGATGGGGGAAGATGGATGGACAGAAGGGGGCTGGATGGATTAGACAAGTTGTGAAGATGGATGCCGGCTGCGGGATTCATTACCCTGCCTGTTTTCTGGGTGTTTATGCAGCTGACACAGACTAAGGAGCGGGAAATAAATGGCATCTCGCTCTTTCGTAAAAGGCTCTGAAGGTGCCCCGCATTGCCAGCACCCCCCCCCCCTTCTCCCCCCAATCCACCCGTCGTCAGAGGGTTATTAATGGCCTTCTTCCACCCTCTTGACAGCATGGCCAAATGAAGAGCATATCCGTCCTCAAGCCCGTGCAAGGATTGCTCAAGGAGACCACGTTGACTTATAACCTTGGGCGCCAACAGAACTAACAAGTGAAGGAGCCCATGTTGTTGCCCATAGCAACCAATCCAAAAAACTGCTCTCCGTGTTTCCAGTAGATGCCAATTTTAACATCTCTTTTCCACCATGTTCTCAGCATGGCCACATGAAGAGCATCTCTGTCGTTGGGGCCTGGCCCCCATGCAAGGACAACACGTTGACTTACAAACTTGGGTTCCAACAAAAAAACACGCTCCCCACGTTCCCAGTGGAGTGCAGGACGACTGATGGTAGACATTAAAGTCCTATCTTCTTCCACCCTCTTGTCACTATGCCCAAACAAAAAGCATCTATTCATCATGCCTACCCCTGGGCAAGGACCACACTGACTTAGAACCTTGGATGCCCACAGCACCTACAAGGGAGTCATCCTTGGTCACCCATATCAACCAATCGAAAAACTTTTTTCCCCCATTTTCCAGCACAATTAATGGTAGATGTTAATAGTCCTATCTTTCTCCACCCTCTTGACAACATTGCCAAATCAGAAGCATCTCTGTCCTTGGGGCCTAGCCCAATGCATGGACGACTCAAAGACATCTTAATGACTTCTAAAACTTTGGTCTCCAACATGGGAAAGATAACTTGTCGTGGCCCATAGCAACCAATTTAAAAATTGCTCTCCCTGTTCCCAGTAGAGTACAGGACCATCAAGGGTAGACATTAAAAGTCCCATTTTCATCCACCACCTTGACAGCATGGCCAAATGAAGAGCATCTCTGTCCTTGGGGCCTAGCCCCATGCAAGGACTACTTATGGACATAACGTTGACTTTTAACCTTAGGCCTTCTACTACTTTCTATGCTTCCAGTGAAGTGCATGATTATATAGGGTAGACATTAAAAGTCCTACCTTCTTCCACCATCTTGTCAGCATGGCCAAATGAAGAGCATCTGTCCTTGGGGCCTAGCCCCATGCAAGGACTACTTACGGACATAATGTTGACTTATAACCTTAGGCTTTCTACGCTGCCAGTGAAGTTCATGATCATCTAGGGTAGACATTAAAAGTCCTACCTTCTGCCACCATCTTGACAACATGGCCAAGTGAAGATCATATCCACCCTTGGGCCAAGCCCTGTGTAATGCCTGCTCCAAAATGCCATGCTGACTTTCAACAGAACCAACTAGGGAGAGATCTCCTGTCATTGCCCATAGAAACCAATCCAAAAGCTGCTTCTACATGTTTACATTGGAGTAAAGGACCATTGACGAGAGACATTAAAAGTTCCATCTTTTTGTTGGTCCGATCTACAAAAACAAAAAGGCAGCAGTTGACCTAATGGAGCAGTGGCCAGTTACTTGGGGCATCGGGTTCTAATTGACTTTTGGGTTTCACAAATTAACCACAATGGGCGAGGTAAAAACGGGTTTACCCACTTTCCATTGCATTCTAGAAATGGGCTGGCTGCTACAGGCATAAGAAAAATTCTTGCGTCAGGCATGCGCCCCAACGTCAAAAGAAAGGTTTTGTGGGCCATTCAAGCTGTTGGACTAGGAATATGAGTGACGTACTCACTGGTTGCTAGGGGCAACAAGTTTTTTTTCCCCCCATTTAGGATTCTTGGTGTTGGATTAGGAATGTGAGTGACGTACTCTCACCGATTGCTAGAGGCAAGACTAGGTTTTGTTGGCCATTAAAAATTCTTGGAGTAGGATTAGCAATGTGAATGAAGCATTCACTGGTTGCTAGGGTCAACAAGACTAGGTTTTGTTGGCTATTAAGGATTCTTGGAGTTGGATTAGGAATGTGAATGAAGCATTCACTGGTTGCTAGGGTCAACAAGACTAGGTTTTGTTGGCCATTAAGGATTCTTGAAGTTGGATTAGGAATGTAAATGAAGCATTTACTGGTTGCTAGGGTCAACAAGACTATCTGGTTGCTTTGAGCCCTCAGACGTCTGAATGAGGCCCAATGTGTCTTTAAAATGCCTAAATGTCTTGTTGCCCCCTTCATGCCACACCGGTAACAAGAAAGTGAGAACCTGATTGGTTGCTATGGGCAGCAGGGGGCTCTCTGGCGTTTGACGCTTATGACCCAGGAGGGCCCATTCGCTTTATGAGGGAAAAGTCCCGTTCTGTGATCCCAGTCCAACACGGCGTGGCCGCAGGCTGCCGAAATAACCCTGAAAAACACCCAGTCATGCCGCTTCCCAGAATACGGACGGCGGGACTGTGGAAGTCTAATTTTAACTCCATAAGTGTTTGATGGCGCTAGAAAGCGGCTGCAATGATTCAGCCGAGAGCTGGCAGGACCTTACAGAGGAACGGAACAGATTTCCAAGCATACGCGGAGAGGAGACGTGGTGACAAATTGGCCTTGCGGCATGCAAATATGTTTTTAATTTAAAAGGCAATCAATAGCACTGTGCAATCCGTTTAATGGGATGGCGGGTTCTTGCCCCACCCTCCCCCCCTCCCAGGTCGCCTGTGAAGTTTTCCTTTTTTTTCGTCTTTGAAGCCACTGTTATAACCTCTTTACTGCATAAGGCTACAAATTAGGCTTCAGCCGCGCAGCCAAGGAGCCGTTCACATCTTTCCAGTAACTGATTCTATTTTATTCCGCTTACTCTACAAATCAGGAGAACTGAGGGCTTTGTCCGGCCCGAGTCCATAAATGGAATGAGCCGACATGGAGATACGTTTTTGGTTTAGAGAACGAAAGGAAACTTCTGGACAGCCGTACGTCAAAAAATTATAAAAATGGGTTTAAAAATACATGCCCCGGCAGAACAGACAGAAGCACCGACGCGTTTCACACTGTCGATCAGTGCTTAATCATAGCTATGATTAACCACTTAACGGCCCCTTCACGCCCATATACAGCGGCAGAAGGGCACAGGTGGGCACACACCTGTACGTCCTCTTTAAGAATCCAGCCGTGGGGTCTCGCGATCCGGTCCTAAGCTCCGTGACTATGCCCGCCGCTGGTGTCACACGATCGGTCACCGGAACTGAACGGGGAGAGGCGAGTGTAAACACACCATCCCCGTTCTTCATTGTGGCAATGTCAGTGATCGTCTGTTCCCCGATATAGGGAAAGACGATCAGTGACATGACACGTCCAGCCCCGCCCCCTACAGTTAGAAACACATGAGGTCACACTTAACCCCTACAGCGCCCTTTAGTGGTTAACTCCTTCACTGCAATTTTAATTTTCACAGTAATCGGTGCATTTTTATAGCACTTTCCTCTGTGAAAATGACAATGGTCCCAAAAATGTGTCAAAAGTGTCCGCCATAATGTCGCAGTCACGAAAAAAAAAAAAAACGCTGATCGCCGCCATTAGTAGTAAAAAAATTATTAATAAAAATGCCATAAAACGATCCCCTATTTTGTAAACGCTATAAATTTTGCGCAAACCAAATCTATAAACCCATTTTGCGATTTTTTTTACCAATAGGTAGAAGAATACGTATCGGCCTAAACTGAGGAAAAAATAAAAAAACATTTTATATATTTTTGGGGGATATTATAGCAAAAAGTAAAAAATATTGCATTTTTTTCAAAATTGTCGCTCTATTCGCGCAAAAAATAAAAACCGCAGAGGTGATCAAACACCACCAAAAGAAAGCTCTATTTGTGGGGTAAAAACGTCAATTTTGTTTAGGAGCCACGTTGCACGACCGCGCAATTGTCAGTTAAAGCGACGCAGTGCCAAATTGCAAAAAGGGACAAGGTCCTTAACGTGCATATGGGTACGGGTCTTAAGTGGTTAAGCACCAATTGACAGTGTGAAACGCGTCAGTTTTCTGTCCGTTCTGCTGTAACATGCATTTTTGATCCCATTTTATAATTAAAAGACAAAATATTTTTTGGAGTGCGGCCGTCGAGAAGTTTCCTTTCATTCTCATTGCTATACGCATTGCCAGCAACTGTGGCTTCCGATTCGGAGAAGAGCTTCATTACAAACTGGACTCCCCTTTCCACATTTTTTGGTTTAGGTAGCTACTTGTGGCAGACCCCTCGTCTAACAGCCAGATTGTTCTGGCCGATATCAGATAAGGGATTAAACCATTACATAGCCCTCACTCCTCCAATGGAGGTTCAAAAGGCAGAGGGTCTGCAAGTCACTTCCAAGCCCCTGGATATAGATGGAAAGTCTTAAACATAGCCCTTCATTCTATTAACCTCCATCGGAGGAGAAGGCTGTGTAAAAGTCTAAACCCTTATCGGATATCACACACACCAAGGCTGGCTGTAAGAAGAGTCTCATGTACCTCAATAATGAAGCACAGTACGGGCATACATAGAGCTCAAGTAATTACATGTAGCAGACCCCCCTAACACCTAGATTGGTGTAGCTGGTAACTGGTGGTCCTCCAGCTGTTGCGAAGCGACACGTCCCATCATGCCTCTGCCCATGGGAGTCATGCTTGTAACTATCAGCCTTGCAATGCCTCATGGGACTTGTAGTTTCGCAACAGCTTGGAGGGCCGCCAGTTTGAGACCCCTGGTTTAGACTTTAACATAGCCCTCACCCCAGCAATGGAGGTTAATGGGCTGAGAGGCTGTACATTACTGAACAATCCCTGTATAGAGATTCTTTAGGTAGCTACTGGTGGCTCTCCAGTCTTCCGACAGCCATGCTTGGTGTGACGGATATCAGATAAGGGTTTAGGACTTCACACAGCCAGTCTTCAGTAAAGACCACAGAACCCCCCACCTTTTCACACCCAATCCAAAATGTAAAATCTTTTTGGCTTGATTTTTGCTTTAGAATCCCCCAACACATAAAATATTTGGGTACCTACCTGGTTCCAGTGATTTGGGATAGTCTCTAGGGGGTTGCCCCTCTCCCCTCCTGTCGTCTCCTTCTTTCCCTTTGGAGCTTTGAACGGGCACAGGACTGACAGCCGGAGAGCTGGGCACCAAGGCGGAGCTGCCGTCTGGGCATGCCGGTAAAGTGCATTGGGCCAGTGGCCGGGGCGTCGGGCATTTGGACGGAGGCCTTAGGATGGGTGAGTGGGAGCAAGGGGACAGTTTGGGTGGTGCGGGTGCAGAAGGGGGTGGCAGTAGCAGGCTGGGTGGCATCTTTGAAGCATTTAAGGCGTCTGCTTTAGTGTGCGGCTTCACGGCCTTTTCTGGAGGGTCTTCAGTTTCTGGTAGGTGGTCCTCAGGCTTCCGCTAAGGGAGAAGAACACCACAAGTTGGAACAGTCTTTCATCAACTAAAACGGGGCTCAAGTCATGACCCTCAACTTGACCTACCTGAAGGTGGGTTTGCCTCTGAAGTTCTAGAGCCTGCGCTGCCCTCTGTTGCTGCAGGGCGTACAGCTCCTGTTGCCTTAAAAACTGCGATCGCGAGTAGACCGGGAGCTGTCCGGGGTGCTGGAGGTGTGTGGTGGGTGCTCGGCCGGGGTACATAGGTGGCCATAGAGATGCCTGATCCATGACATCAGCTGTGGACAAGCAAATACAAAAAATAAATAAAAAATTTGGTATTTCAGGATTTTTTTTTACCAGTACGTTTTTATATTTAGTTTATATTTTACGGAACATTTTGCTACAGATGACGTAATACTATTGGACAATTTTTTGTAAACACAATCAGCTTATTTTAGACAAAGCAAGGATTAGTTCTTTGGTGGCCCCAACACGATCAATATAAGAAGCTGCCAAAGCAAAAGAAGGAAAACCATTACTCAAAAAAAAATATCAACTTACAACCTCAGCTTCACCAAAGCAAGGGTGACATCACTGGGACTTTTCTTATGCTGGCCATACACGACTCAAATCGAAGGAGCCAGGTGGAAAATTCTTGGCCAAGTATGGACTGCAGCCAAAAAGATGAACTTCCGTGGATCCAGGAAAAGCTGGGGAGTCCAAATGCTTAGAGAAGTCCCTCCCACGCGGTACCAGAGCAACTCCTCGTGTGATCATCAGCTTTCCCTGGAGCCCAGAAGAAGGTTCAGTGATGTCACCCTCAGCTACAAACCTTTAGGGGGCCTATCCTGTTATTTCAGAACCTTTCAGGTCTTGAGAATATATAGATATATCCCTATATACACAAAGAATATAAATAAATATAAATAATCATATATATACACACAAAATTGGTCTCAGGCAATAAGTTTGTGAAGTAAAAAAAAAAAAAAAAAAAGGAGGAAACCTTTAGAAGAACCCACGTATATTCCAGCTCACCTGTCCTTACATGTGTTGGCTGCATTCGCTCTCTTTTTCAGGCTATAAACATTTTTAGCAACAATCTGTTGATCCTGACAGAAATGCAGAACAGCATGCACAATGTCTTTTGTAAACTACAGGTCCCACCAATACCCTGTGCAATGGAGAAGAACAAAGGCAGACCCTGTTTGTAGTCCAGCCATGGCTCCCCTCCATAGACAGCATGGGGAAAGGAGTGTAGCCACGAAGACATGCAACATTTTCTGTGCAGGATCATCAGGTACATATAAAAAGAGGCAAAAAAAAGCCTGAAAAAAAATAAAGCAAATGCAGCCACCACAACCAAAGACCAGTAAGCATATGGTTTTGGGTACAGATAGGCTTTCATTAAAAAAAAACACAATACATTATACATACACTTAAGAAGAATGATGAAAAGGTGCTGCCACTTACCAAGGGTGTGCGGAGCAGGGTGGGGAGAGGGCTCTGGAGGTAGTATTACCAGCTGGGCGGGAGGTTCTTGCGATAGGGGGAACACTGGTTGCATGGCACTAGACATGGAAGGGGGGAATCCGGGGGGCAGATTCTGGTGCAGAGCAGGGTGACTAATACCTGGGGAGGGCACATCAATTACAGTTTCAAAATACTAAGACTACAAATACGATTTATTTACAACAGCGGATAACGATGTTCAGCAAATCAATGGCAGGGAGGGCGAGGAGGGGGGAGAGGGGGGTAGTGAGAAGCAGGAGGGGGGAGCGAGTAGCAGGAGGGGGGAGCGAGTAGCAGGAGGGGGGAGCGAGTAGCAGGGGGGGAGCGAGAAGCAGGAGGGGGGAGCGAGAAGCAGGAGGGGGGAGCGAGAAGCAGGAGGGGGGAGCGAGAAGCAGGAGGGGGGGAGCGAGAAGCAGGAGGGGGGGAGCGAGAAGCAGGAGGGGGGGAGCGAGAAGCAGGAGGGGGGGAGCAGGAGGGGGGGAGCGAGTAGCAGGAGGGGGGGAGCGAGTAGCAGGAGGGGGGGAGCGAGTAGCAGGAGGGGGGGAGCGAGTAGCAGGAGGGGGGAGCGAGTAGCAGGGGGGGGGGGAGCAGGAGGGGGGAGCGAGTAGCAGGAGGGGGGAGAGAGTAGCAGGAGGGGGGAGCGAGAAGCAGGAGGGGGGAGCGAGAAGCAGGAGGGGGGAGAGAGTAGCAGGAGGGGGGAGCGAGAAGCAGGAGGGGGGAGCGAGAAGCAGGAGGGGGGAGCGAGTAGCAGGAGGGGGAGTAGTAAGGTGGATATATTAGGCCACATGTCGCACCAATAATCAATTTATTTTTGGCAAAGTTTATAGAAACATCACATTACAATATGAAAATAATAAACACCCCACAGGGGCAGTGTTTTTTAAAAAAAAATAAGGAATCCTGGGCTGCCATTAAGGTAAAGAAGCTTTGCAAGACACCCACCATCCTTCTGAAGACCAACCAATGCTTACCATAAGAATGTCCGCCCATCCAAATGGAGGGGCTCCTTGTTCTGGGCAGCCAGTGCGGGTGGGTGGGATGCGCGTGTTGTGTGGGATCGGCTCCTAGTTGGCTTGCGCCTCCCGCTATCATAAGATGAGGTGTTAGGTCTCCCGGACACCCACCAGAAGGATGAATCCTGGCAAATTCCACCAGGTCCTTGTTTTCCCTAAAAAAAAAGGAGACGAAATGAGTGCAGCTCAAGGTAGGTAGCCAGGACTATTAGCCAAGCCCACCGGTAGCCAGGACTATTAGCCAAGCCCACCGGTAGCCAGGACTATTAGCCAAGCCCACCGGTAGCCAGGACTATTAGCCAAGCCCACCGGTAGCCAGGACTATTAGCCAAGCCCACCGGTAGCCAGGACTATTAGCCAAGCCCACCGGTAGCCAGGACTATTAGCCAAGCCCACCGGTAGCCAGGACTATTAGCCAAGCCCACCGGTAGCCAGGACTATTAGCCAAGCCCACCGGTAGCCAGGACTATTAGCCAAGCCCACCGGTAGCCAGGACTATTAGCCAAGCCCACCGGTAGCCAGGACTATTAGCCAAGCCCTCCGGTAGCCAGGACTATTAGCCAAGCCCACCGGTAGTCAGGACTATTAGCCAAGCCCACCGGTAGTCAGGACTATTAGCCAAGCCCACCGGTAGTCAGGACTATTAGCCAAGCCCACCGGTAGCCAGGACTATTAGCCAAGCCCACTGGTAGCCAGGACTATTAGCCAAGCCCACCAGTAGACATGACTATAGCCACGCTTTGGTAAGATCTAAGAATATTTGGAAGCCATGCAACCAGTATGAGCGTTGACCATAACCAAGCAGAAAAAGTCTTTAATCAGCAATAGTGAAGCCCCAACAAGACAGGGTTTTGGATCCTCGGCTATCCCAGGAACAGAGTAGCAATTCCAGTCATGTATCTGTGCCATAGGCAGGTGGCCTGCAGTTTGGACAAGGGTACGTGGACCCTCTCACCACCCACTGCTCTCCACCACACTTGCCAGCTGAGCTGCAGCTTTTGGGCAACAGCAGGGCAGGCATGCAACCTTGGTGACCCACGGAGAGCAGCAACTTATTACAGCCAATCAGAATTCATCACCGCTGCTTCCCGGAAACCATCAATCTTCGTGTGCCCAGAACACTTACTGCATTAGGAGGTCTCTTCCCGGGATACCCAGCCTCTCATCGCATAACCGGCTCCGTTCTTCTTCAGCATCCAGGTCGATGACATGCATGGGTCGGCCAGAACCTACTGGCGAGATACAATGGCGTCAGCCCAGAAATTGAACCAACTATGTTTTCATATAAACAACCAAAAGTGGATTTTTAATTTATTTTTTTACCTATGGAAACCAGATCTAGTCATTCATTCTAACCTTCCTTGATGAGTAGCGGGCTCTGCTAATCAGACCCACTAAGCCCCCCCCCCCCCCTTAGAGGTCACCACGGGGTTAATTTTTTGACTCCGAGGTCTCACCAGCCAGCTAGACTAGGAAGCCTTCAGCTGGAAGCCGTGTCTCACTGGGAGAGCGGCCCAGAGGTTCGCAAATGAAAGCCATGTGTTATAAGCGAGCCAACGGCTTCTGGTAACCCCGGATATTGTTACCTTGCCAACTTCTACACCCCCCCTCCGCAGCTCCCCCAAACCACATGGTGACATCACTCTCTTCACACATCAGACGGGAAGCGCTCACGCCTCCTCGCACTCACACAATGCTTCCTGCCGATGAAATCCACTCTGCAAATTCTGATTTAACGGGGTTTCTCTACGTAGCCATGGCACCCTGGCTCCCGAAAACGGTTGGCAGTCCAAACTTCCATGTGCCAACCGGAGCATCATCCACCTGACACATGCATACATAGTGGAGCTGCCTTCAGAATACAAAGAAAGGGTCCCTGAATAAAGAATTGATGTCCACAAGGGGATGGAGGATTAAAGTTGCTTATTATGTCTACGCTTCCTGACCAAAGGAGGTCCCCAATGGTAGTATCTGCTGGCACCACTCATGTCTACCACCTCCTCTTCTAAAAAAGGTCATGCCAAGCTTTCATGTTGGTGCACTTGCCAACCGATGACCGTAGGTGCAGACAGGCAGGTCATAGAAGGTCGTCTTAGCTATACTGTTTATTGTTTATAATGGATCAATGTCTATGGAACAGATTGGTGGGGTCTCAACCTTGGTTAGGTCAACAGACTCTAGGCAACCTTCAGGAATCGGTGAAGACCACAATAAAATTACAGCTTTTTGCGTCTTTAGCTGCAGATTACTTTCTTTTCAAATGCAACAAATAAATATATTTCAGAAAGTTGCAACAAAACTGCATTGCCCAGTTACATATTTTGGAATCACCAGGAGGTCCAGGACAGTGTTTCTCGAACTTTATACTGTCATGGTACCCTATAAAACCCATGTAAAATCTTGGAGGCACCAGCATCTAAAAGGGAGGTACCCAGTCTCATCATAAGCCCCATCCTTTCACATTACAGTCCCCCCTCACCCCATTCTCATTTCGGCAAGTCACAATTTCGGCAAGTCACAATTTCGGCAAGTCACAATTTCGGCAAGTCACAATTTCGGCAAGTCACAATTTCGGCAAGTCACAATTTCGGCAAGTCACAATTTCGGCAAGTCACAATTTCGGCAAGTCACAATTTCGGCAAGTCACAATTTCGGCAAGTCACAATTTCGGCAAGTCACAATTTCGGCAAGTCACAATTTCGGCAAGTCACAATTTCTGAAATTTTTGAATATTTTAAATTCTAAATTTCGAAAAATCGGAGATTAGAAAATTCAGAGAATTTCAAAAACTGAAAATTTGCATTTTTTAATTTCCGAATTTTCAAAATTTACCGGAAAATGCCAAAAAACGATATGTAAAGAATACAAACACATTTTTCGACAGTGCACAGGTCTATTCTCAGTACCTTCTTGTTAAATCAGAGTCCTCACAGTCCCTCCAATCACATTAGAGTCCACAGCGCCTTTACCCCAGGGACCTTCCTTCCAATCTTCACCAGAGAGTGGCTATGGCAGTAGGCTAAACCTGGCCCACCCTGGATTAGCTTCATGCATTTACATGGTACTGGTGGCCAGCTCAACGTAAACTCATGATGCAGTGGACACAACGGGGCACGAAGCACAAACCGCAGCCCAGGGTGCCATGGCACCATAATTGAGAAATGCTGGTTCAAGCAGCAGCGACCGAAAGCCACTGGCACAGGGTGACCGTCAAATGTGACCTTTCCCCCACTTTGAACCAGCATTTCTCATCCAGGGTTCCTTCAGTGGTTTCTAGAGGTTCCACAAGCTTTGGCTGAGCGACTTCACACATGATGGTGCCTAGATAGTTCCAGGTCCAACACCATATACAGTGACTGCATCTGCACATGTGTTGTCCACAGGGCCGACCGTCTTTAAATGCTGATTGGTTGCTAGAGGTTACTGTACAGTAATACTGCTCACCGATTGGTTGCTAGAGGTTACAGCACATCATCTTCACAGCAGAAGGGCATGATATACATATGAATGCCGCCTTTATTTACATATGAATGCCCTCGGCCTCAGCTATTTACATATGAATGATCTCGTTATTTACATATGAATGACGGTTATTTACATGTAAACACAGGGTCTGAAGGTGAGTCATCTGTACACAATAATAGGGCAGAGCTGGGCAGCATTAGTAGCAGCACTTCACACTGAGATATCAGGACACAGCACAAAACTAACTTTAAAGGGACGAGTGAATTTAAACTGGGATAGTTGCCAAGTATGCGGCAGCTGCTTTGGGCCCCACAATAATGACAGGGCCCAGAGCAGCTGCCCCCCATTTGCCCTGCCTTAAAGACGTCCCTGGTTGTCCATGTCATCTAGTGGAGAAACAGAACATGTTTTGTGTTTAATAATTTGAGATTCTGATACACTGTCACTGAAGTTACTACAAACATTCTTGGGATTCCCACCAAAACAAAGGAAATTATGAGTATTCAGTACACACCTTTCTGTCCCATGTTGTTCCTGTTTTGTCGACTTGACCCCGTGCCATAAGCCGACTCGTGACGGCCACTGGTGTCTTTCTGCCGAGCTACAGCCACAGCGATGCCAACTGGCGGCTGCCGAACTTCTCCTTCCCCGTGAGAGGTGTCGTTCTCCCGGCTCCTGGCACAATCCATCCTTTCTTGCTCGGGCTGGCACTTGTTGTTGCCGTGGAACTTGTTTTCTTGATGAGAGCAGCTGGTCTTCATGTTCCCCAAACCCACAAAAGGGGTCCGCTGGCCCACGATAAGTGCTTGGTTGCTGTATTTCAGCAGGTTTTTCATGGCGGACACCTCGTCTGTGGGCCCCTGCATCTCCTGGGACAGAGAGGGACCGGGAGTCATTAGCGCAGCTTGCTGTAAACTTGTGCTGAAGGGATCCAGGTAAGAGTTCTTGCGGTCGTCACCGATGGAAATGGACGGCTCCGTCCACGGTGACAGGTGAGGTCCGTTGTAGCCCAAGGAGGCGAGGTCGATTGTTTTCCTCTTTCCTTCTTGGTTGCCTCCCGGTTGCTCCCCATCAGATGGCCGGTGCTGCTGGTGCCGGATCCGGGCCACTTTTTGGTGGCCGTGCACCTGGGAGTCCTTGGTGGGCCGGTCTAAAGTGCAGAAGGACTGGCTAGTTTTTATGCAGTGGGAATCCTGGTTATTGGGGCGAGGACAGTCTTGTGAAACCGGCATCTCCAAGTATGCAGCCTTCTCGATGCTCCTCTGCATAGCGGCCTCCGAACCTCCGCTATTTAGGAACTCAAAATTTTTGATCCTGACGGCTGTGTTCTGCGGCCACTCCGGCCTCCTCTCCCCTTTGGCCACCTCGGCTTTAAGGTGGGAGAAGGTGTTTGTGTAAGAGCCGGAAGAGGGGGGGTGGTGGGGGGGGTTAGTGTTCATTTCGTGGCCCTTGTCCTTTCCCTCCCCACCTCGGTCTAAATGGCAGCCCTCCGGGGTCACCTGAAAAGGCCGGCTTTTGTCGGTGAAGTGCCCCACGGAAGGCACGAACGTGGGCCTGCCCATCTTGAGCTCCCTGCCGGACTTATCCTGCAGGGAGCACACAACGTCCGAGTTGGAATGAAGCTGCAGACAGGGGAAGGAGCTGGTGGAGGTGTTGAGCGGGGCAGGAATGCTGGGGAGACTGGATGGGACAGTGTAGGACACAGAATGGTGAAGCATTTGCCTCCTCTCTAGGCACTCGCTGTAAGGTTGCTGAGGCTCGTGTTGGGGATACGACCGGTCGGACCTCATAACTTCTTTGGCACATCGATTCTGGCTACCTTGGCGAGGCATCCCCGCCCCAACGGTGCAGCTCGACAACAACGCTTTGCTGGGGTCCCCATTCAGCACCTTTGAGGTCATCAGGCAAGAGTTTAAATGCTTGGTCCTGTTGTCACACGATCCCCGCTGATGCATGTCCTCCTTGCAGTGGCTGTCCATGGTCATGGGCATCACCGCCTTATGCCTTTCCTTGCCTTCCTCCTCCAGGTGCCGATCTTTCAGGTCCCCTTTGCCCACCTTCTCTTTGTTCATGTCCGAGCCCCCCATATATCGCTCATTGTCCTTTGCACCCTTCTGGAGGTGGCTGTTCTCTCTGTCCCGACTGCAAGAGCCAATGGGGTGGCCCGGGGCAGCCCGGGCTATGCTGGGGAAGTTGTGGTTGGCTGATAGGAGCGTGGGTTGTGGGGGAAGGTTCCGCAAATAGAAGTTATCTGGAATGAAGAAAGAAAAAATGATTACATACAGGAAATGATTGGAACATTAGATTGAACGACGAACTGAACTTTTCTACATGATCACCAAAAGTGGGCGGGGTTACACAATGAAAAACATTTTTCATTTAGATAAAATTTGCTTAAATTCGACGTGGGAATTAGTTTAATTTCCTCGAGGTCGAATCGATTCGAATCCAATTCGACAAATCGAATATATTCTATTTGAAATTTTAATTTTGAAAGATAGTTAGTCTCCATTTCATTCAATTGTTTTTTTCTATTCTATTCAAAATGTATTCTATTTAAATATTTTCGAAATTCGATATCCGGAAGATAATTGTATTTTATTTTATTCTTTTATTTTATTCTCTATTCTGAACTTTTCTTTTCTATTCAAATGTATTTCTATTTGAATAGGAAAGTGGTTATATTCTATTTTTGATTCTATTCTTTTCTATTTTATTTGAGTTCAAATTTATTTTATTTCAAACTTGATTTTCAGAAGATAGTTGTATTCTATTTTTTTTTTTATGTTCTTTTCTATTAAATTTATATATATTTTTTTTTTATTCATTTTTTTAATTTATCGTATTTTAATTTTATTTATCATTTTATTTTATATTTGAATTTTTTTATATTTTTTATCTTATATTTTATTATTTTATATTTTATATTAAATGTATATTTTATTTAAAAAAATATATTATATGTTTTATATTTTATTTAATTTTATATTTGAATTTTTATTTTATATTTTTATTTATTTTAATTTTATTTATTTTATATTTTATTTTTTATTTAATTTTGAATTAAAAAATATTTTATTTTTATTTCAATTAATTTTTTGCGGATCAACACCAAATTCATCCCGGAGAGGGCTTTGGCGGCGCTCGTACTGCCTGCCTACTGCCTCTGCTACCGCAGTGGTGAGTAGCACTGGTCTGATTTCTTCCTGGTGGGCGGGGCATCAGGCAGGACACACCCACCCATGACTGTAGGTGAGCCTTCACTGCCATTACTAGTCATGCTTTTGCACACTGCCTCCCCCTCCATTCAGGGCCGTTTGAAGGAATTTGGGGGCCCCAAGTAAAATGGGGGCCCCCAAGCACCCCCCCCCCCCCAGCATGCAAAGCCTACGTTAGTGCCACACAATTTGTTTTTCTATTCTTACCCCCCTTTCTTCCCTGTGGGCTGTCACTGTAGTGTGGCCAAGCTCCTTTTTTTCTGCCTCTTCCCCAGTCCCCTATCAGATAGTGCCCGGGTCCGGGTACCGTACAGGAGATTCAGTTTCCTGTCTTCCCGGCCGGACTGACAGGAAGTGTGCACTTCCTGTCAGCCCAGCCGGGAACCGGAAACTGAATCTCCTGTACCACACGCGGTACCCGGACGGACTGACAGGACTCCAGGTGGAAGTAAGAGGAGCTCGGCCACGCTACATCCTGGGAAGGGGAAGTTAGGGGCCCCAGGCCAGCTCGGGGCCCCCAAGCAATTGTTTGTTTTGCCTGTCCTGAAGCGACTGGCCTGCCTGCAATCAGAAGACACCCCTGCTTGGAGGACAGAACTCTGGGAGCTGCCAGTGAAGGCCGCTCTCTCCATCTCTGCACTAAGCAGGAAGGACTTTGCTGACAACATGCTTTTTTCCAGGTCAATGACTATCTAGGTGGTGAAGCCAAAAATTAGGATGGCGGCCCATCTTTTTCCGAGAGATTCGGTCAGAGGAGATCTGCGGAAGGGAAGGAGATTGATCAGCTGAAACATTGTATCTTCTTCATCAGCAGAGACCGTGTGATACCAAATGGAATCCTGAGACTTATTTATCCAAAAATTGTATCAATTTAGCCCCTTCCTGCTCTGCATTGCTTTTTATATTTATGCCATATAGATAGATGTTTATTTTATTAATAATTTTAATTATATATATATATATATATATATATATATATACATACACACACACATACACACACACATATTATATATATATATATATACTCGTTACTTATTTCTTTTATATATAAATCATTTAATTTTATTAGTGATGTAACAAATATATTAATATATATATATATATATATATATATATATATATATATATATATATTTTAATATATTTGTTACATCACTAATAAAATTAAATGATTTATATATAAAAGAAATAACGAGTATATAGTGTATATATACACATATACATACACACACATACATATACACACAAATATATTATTAAAATAATATACAATTAAAATTAATGTATTTAATTTAAATTCTAATTCAAATGAATATATATAGCGTTACATCACTAATAAAATGAAAAGATTTATATATAAAAAAAAATAAACAAACACACACAGGGACCTAGAAATAATAGTAAAGGGATACATTGTATTTAGTGAAGGAATCTCTGATTGTCAAACGAACTAGTGTCCCCATTGGAAGAGATTTAGGAGGCAAATTCCCACAAAGTGAGGGAATCCCAGAACTGGTGTCCCCAGTGGAATATTTCCCCTTTGTTCCTGTTCTGGTGACAACCAAAAACGTGAGGTTTACTTTTACTTTTGTTTTTTAATGGTAAAAAAGGAGAGACAGAGCGCACCTGTCCAGTGGCGGCTGGTAGTATATTTTGACGACATTAATTCTTAATGGCACCCCCAAATCGCGCCGCTTTCGTCACGCAGTAAAATCACGCTGCAAACCATCAACACTTGTCGCTCACAAAAGGAACCTGTGCTTGGTTTTGGTGACTGCGCGACGCATTGCGATTTGCCGCAATTTAACCGTGCAAAACGCACAGCTACGGGGGTGCCATTAGACGTAATGGCATTGCCAAACGCATCCCGCGTTTTTACAGCGATTTGAAATTTGCAGGGCGAGATCGGCGCAAATCCAAAATTGCTGCAAAACGCAGGACACGTTGAAATCGCACTGAAATCGCCAACGCTCAACGCTTGTCGCTCACAAAAGGAACAAGAGCTTGGTTTGGGTAGACAGCGTGACGAATTGCGATTTGCCGCAGTTTAACCGTGCGACTCGTAGCGCGATTGGGGTGCTATAAGTCAAGGAAATTTGCGGGCGAAATCAGCGCAATTCCAAACTGCTGCAGGATGCGTTAAAAAAATGACATTGCAAGCGCTCACTCGTCGCTCACAAAAGGAACACGAGCTTGGTTCGGGAAGACGGCGTGACGATTTGCCGCGTGACGATTGCAGTGCATTCGGAGTGCCGTTAGAAGTAGTGGCATCGCAAATACGCTTCGCGGCGATTTAAAGTCACGATTGGAATCGCGACAATTCCGCCCCGCGATCGGGCGTGAATGGAGCAAAAAAAAAAAAAAAAAAGCCAGTAAATCGCTCCGCTCCGGTGTGACTGCAGCCCTAGAAAATGGAACAAACGTTTAAAAAAAAAAAATCTTCAAAACTTAAATCTTTTTTTCTTTGCGATTCGATTTGTTTTATTTTTCTGTTTATTTCCTCTTTGGATTTGTTTGTCACATGAAGTGGGGGGGGAGGGGGGAATCGTTCTCTCCGGCTCGGGAAGGGTGCGCAGAGCGCGGGGCGCGGCGGAGCACTTTGCCACTTCCACGGATTAGATCAAAGCCACAATATTGTGAAAGCTGAGAGGCCATTAGCGGAGGTCTCTGTCAGTGCAGCAGCGCAAGGGGCGGAGTCAGCTCAGTGTCTCCCAGAAACCAGCCGCCTGGGTGGGGGGGGCACTGCTTGGATTTCACTCCGGAGGAAGGGGGGGTCTCACCACCTGTTTGTCTCCGGACAGTCAAAATATGCCATTTAATGGAGACAAATGGAAATCCCAGAGTCAGGAGGGAGACAGACGGGTTTTCGGTTGGCACAGGTGAAGGAGGCGGCAGGGGGGGGGGGGGCGCTGGCACCCCCTTAGGCCTATATATGGATACAAAGTATGAATACGCCGTTCTTCACCACCAGACTTAGACGGTCGCCTTCCCGTCTAGAATCGCCTGCCCAGAGATTCCGACACCAAAAAAGACCGTTAGTTCAATCGCTGGGGGGAAAGCATTTTTTTTTAAATTTAATATTTTAGATTTTATAAATTATTTTATATTTTATTTTAATTTTATTTATTATTTTATTTTATCATTTTATTTTATACTTTATTTATCATTTTATTATATATGTCATTTATCATTTTATATTTTATTTATCATTTTATTTTATTTCAATTTTTTTATATTTTATTATTTGATATATTTTATATTAAATGTATATTTTATTATTATATTTGTTTTATATTTTATTATTTAAAATTTATATTTTAATTTTATTTTTATTCATTTTATTTTTTGCAGATTAAACTCCAAAATCATCCCGGAGAGGGCCACGCTTAATAGTCATCCTGACATCAGGAAACCAATCTCTGCAGGAGTCCCCTGGTTCACAAAAACTGAAAACTTTCCACTGCTGACTACTCGGCAACGGGCACAGCATGCGCCCAGTCTCAGCAGCAGACTCCCGATGAAGTGTGTGCTCTATACCTGCGGCTCGCGACCGAGCGCACATGTGTGTTTTCTGTGCAGGGCAGCCCTACGCATAAGAACCGAGCAATGGCAGTCTCTGACCCTTTTTGCAAGATTGTGACGAGGCACCATGCGTTTTGGCACATGCACCAAAAAAAGAAAACGAGGTAGCAGATACTTGGGGGTGCCATGAAATATTAACGGCCAGTTAGAGGGCTACGCGTTTCTCCGCGTTGGGAAAGCGCTTGCGTTCCCGACATGCACAAAGTGAGAATGTAGTTTTACCATAAGCTACCCATAGGGGGCAGGAAGGGCCGGCGATCATGCGATTGGCTGTTGCGGTGGTCACATGATCAGGAGGCGGTCCTGCCAGTGACCAGTGCCAGGACAAGGTTATCTAGAGCCTGATGCAAACGTATCAAATTGCGCTACCCTCCCCCAATTTAATTTAAAGCACCCTCTCGTGCTCATAAGCAGAAAAATTGCATTTGAAAAATTCCTGCGCAAATACCACGTGACATTAATAATGGCAACGACCGACATTTTATTCTCTAAGGGCCTTCGATTAAATTTATTTTTTTAATTAAATAAAATGAATTCAAACTAAAAAATGCATTCAAACTAAAAAATGCATTCAAACTAAAAAATGCATTCAAACTAAAAAATGCATTCAAACTAAAAAATGCATTCAAACTAAAAAATGCATTCAAACTAAAAAATGCATTCAAACTAAAAAATGCATTCAAACTAAAAAATGCATTCAAACTAAAAAATGCATTCAAACTAAAAAATGCATTCAAACTAAAAAATGCATTCAAACTAAAAATGCATTCAAACTAAAAAATGCATTCAAAACTAAAAAATGCATTCAAACTAAAAAATGCATTCAAACTAAAAAATGCATTCAAACTAAAAAATGAATTCAAACTAAAAAATGAATTCAAACTAAAAAATGAATTCAAACTAAAAAATGAATTCAAACTAAAAAATGAATTCAAACTAAAAAATGAATTCAAACTAAAAAATGAATTCAAACTAAAAAATGCATTCAAACTAAAAAATGCATTCAAACTAAAAAATGCATTCAAAACTAAAAAATGAATTCAAACTAAAAAATGAATTCAAACTAAAAAATGATTCAAACTAAAAAATGCATTCAAACTAAAAAATGCATTCAAACTAAAAAATGCATTCAAACTAAAAAATTGCATTCAAACTAAAAAATGCATTCAAACTAAAAAATGCATTCAAACTAAAAAAAATGCATCTCAAACTAAAAAATGCATTCAAACTAAAAAGCATTCAAACTAAAAAATGAATTCAAACTAAAAAATGCATTCAAACTAAAAAATGCATTCAAACTAAAAAATGCATTCAAACTAAAAAATGCATTCAAACTAAAAAATGCATTCAAACTAAAAAATGCATTCAAACTAAAAAATGCATTCAAACTAAAAAATGCATTCAAACTAAAAAATGCATTCAAACTAAAAATATGCATTCAAACTAAAAAAATGCATTCAAAAACATTCAAACTAAAAGCATTCAAACTAAAAAATGCATTCAAACTAAAAAATGCATTCAAACTAAAAAATGCATTCAAACTAAAAAATGCATTCAAACTAAAAAATGCATTCAAACTAAAAAATGAATTCAAACTAAAAAATGAATTCAAACTAAAACATTTATTCAAACTAAAACAATAATTCAAACTAAAAAAATAATTCAAACTAAAAAATTAATTCAAACTAAAAAAATTAAAAAACAAGAAGAATAAAAAAAAAGTTTGGGGGTGCCGAGTAATTTTTTTTTTTTAGCAGGCAAGATGATTTTTACATGTAGGAGAAAAAAGCCAGGATTGGCCCGGATGCGTTAAAGCCCACCACCGCGCGTAAGTCAGCAAGGGTTTAAATGAGGAAAGTTGGGCTTTTCCCATCCTCCCAGAACTGCGGATGACGTCAGCGCGCTCCCCATCCCCCTCCCGGTGCCGGTTATTCCGAGTCGTCTTCGCACTTCACGCTTTTTCTTCTTAGTTTATTTAAAGACCAAAAAACTCCTCGCCGTGTCAAATTTTTGCCGCCACCTCCAAAAAGATTTTGCAAAGAAGCTGCCAGGATGTTTTTTTTTTTTTTCGGATGGCAGAACAGGTCGAAAAAATGTATAATAAAAAATATATAATAGTAAAAAATATATAATAATAAAAATATATATTAATAAAAATATATAATAAAAAATATATCATATAAAAATCTTTTTTTTTCATAAAAAAAATTAAGAATGCCAATGGTGATAAAGAGAGAAAATACCCCGAGACAAGTAATGACGGATATCAGGACTGTTGGGGGATGAAATGACATCACCAGCATCACCAACAACAAGAGGAACTTTTACTTTACGAGGAAATAAAACCTCTCGGGTGTAGCCGCTCTTGTTTTCTTACTGGATGACATCCAGCATCATTTAGCACTTTCCTCCCCAGGCCATTTCACCGATTGGATTCCTGTTTTTTCAATCATGGAGGCTCAGCATCATATGGTGGGCGTTACCTATGCAAATTCAACCTACCTAGGAACAGCCACTCCTCCAGACTGTCAACCACCCTTCAAGACATTTTTTTGGTATTTGCATAACTCCTCCCAAAAGCCAGCCCACTGCTTGCATCAGCCTTGTGAGAGGAGTACCGAGGGCGGGTGCTGTGACATTTTCAGGAAGCTAATGTACAGCCCCGCCCCCCCCTTGCTGGCCCCTCCCACCAGCCATAACCTGCCTGCATTGCCTAGAGAAGAACAGAGACCCAGAGATGTCAACCAGGTCAAAGCAGAAAAAAAAAAGGTTATTTTTATTTTTTCATAATTTTCTGTCACCGTGACGAAGGTCACCTGGGCTAAAAGGATTGTTCTGGGTCAATGACTCGAAAAAAGATGAATAAGACAGTTGGGCCGCCGTCACGAGATCTGTGAATGGCAGTGCGGAAATCAGCGCTGCATTTCGGGGGCCTCAACCAGCCTTCAGATGTATTGCAAAAAGCAAAGAGCGGGGTTCCAAGTGGAGAAATCCCCTGCAACCCAAAGCATTTTGTTTTTCTTAGGTGGTGCCATCTAGAGGCAATAGAGGGTAATGCCAACACCTTGCTTCTAAATACCAATTGCGGGTGCAAATCAGTGCAGCATCTGTATTACCAAACCCCATCGTGGTCTGGATAATGGTGGGATGGCGATAAACGGACAAGATCATCTCAAGGTTGAGCAGCAAAAAAAAAAAAAAAATATATGTGTATATATATTTTTTTGATCATCTTTGTTTTTATTTGTTTTTGTATGTTTTTTTAATCTCCTTTTATTCAGTTTTTTTTAAGGTGTATGTACACACGAACAATAAACTCCTCATATTAGCCTCCTTTTAATTTCCTCTCCGATCGAAAAAAATAAAAAATAAAAAACAGAAAATAAAGGATAGGACAGGACAGAAGGAAACAAAAAAATAAATGAAGGGCAGAAAACTGCACATGAACAATTTCCACTTTTTTTGATCAGAGAGGAAAATTGTGCAGTTTTCTGCCCTTCCTTTTTTTGTTTTCTGCCTTTTTTTCCCCCCCCCTTTTTGTATTTTTCTGTTTTTCCAAAAAAAAAAAAAAAAAATACAGAAAAAATACAAAAAACATAAAAAAGTCCGATAAAAAAAAGAGGTAAGCAGCAGGATCCCGAAGGGGTGCCCGGATCGAGCTCTAATAGTAGTAGTTCCCCTTTTCTTCTTCATTTTTTATTTTACTTATATGCTGGTTTGTTTTATCAATCTATAGATGTATGCCCACCCACTGTACCCATAATGTGACTATTTGTGCAAGCTTGTGTGGGTGCTTTGGAGCGCCTATGTTTTTTTTTTTCCCATTATGGATCTGGCTACCCTGTGTAGGGGGCCGGGTCCAATATGTTCATGTTGTTTATTCTTCTTTTTCTCTTCACTGTCTGAAAACCTTTAATAAATACTTATTGAACCTAAAAAAAGAGGTAATTGTTGATGTGCAGTTTTCTGCCCTTCGTTTTTTTTCCCCCCCTTTTTGTATTTTTCTGTTTTTCCAAAAAAAAAAAAAAAATACAGAAAAAATACAAAAAACATAAAAAAGTCCGATAAAAAAAAGAGGTAATTGTTGATGTGCAGTTTTCTGCCCTTCGTTTTTTTCCCCCCCTTTTTTGTATTTTTTCTGTTCTTTTTTTTTTTTCAAAGATACAGAACACAAGACAGAAAGAAGAACAGAAAAAATACAAAAAAGGGGGGAAAAAAAACGAAGGGCAGAAAACTGCACATCAACAATTACCTCTTTTTTTTTTATCTGACTTTTTTATGTTTTTTGTATTTTTTATGTTCTTTCTGTATTTTTCTTTTTTTTTTTTAATCGGAAAAACAGAAAAATACAAAAAAAAAAAAAAAAAGGCAGAAAAAAAAGGTAGGGCAGAAAAAGTTGCACATCAACAATTTCCTCTCCAATTTTTTTTTTTTTTTTTTTTTAGAACAGCAAACAAGACAGAAATAAGGACAGAAACAAAAATACAATGCAAAAAACAAAAGCCTTTTTTTTTTTTTAGTTTTTCATAGGACTAAAACCACCACTAGGGGCTCTCTGCTGTTCGATAAAATGCAACCCCCCCCCCCCGCGCCCCCTCAAACGCCTTTCCCCACAAGACTTGCCTTTTTGGGATTCGTAGAAGCGGTGCTGTCCGTACAGAACATTGCCGTTCCCGTGGTCCAAGTGGCTCATGGGTAGGAAAGTGGAGAACCGGGGATAACCTGGAACACAAAAAGAGACAAACATTAGGAAAGAAGTTGTTTTTGTTTTTTTTGTTATTTAATAAGAACATCATAGAAAAATTCCTTGATATAAATGACAACCAATCATATCACACAATGTTATTTGTCTCTACTGGTCATTTTTTTTTTGGGGGGGGGGGATTTGTTTTTTAAAGCCCTGATGAAGGGGGGCGAGTCCCTGAAACATGTTGGCTTCATCTTCTTCATGTAAAAAATATTTTTCTATTTTTTTGACTTGTGGAGCTTCGATTAATTTATTCATTAAGCTTACACGAGGAAGAATCGGACTTTTAGGACCGTGCGTGCCCACGCCTCCTCTGTCAGTGATATGGGCGTGGCCTGGTAGAATATATTTAGGCTCTGTTCCAGTAGATCTGTCCTTTTGTATTTAGCCACTCCCCCCAACCTCCGAACTGAAACATATTTACATAGTTCTAATTATCGATCTAAAATTGTTCATAAGTTCTTTAGGCTCGGGTGCGATTGCGCACACGCGTTTCACGTGACCAGCAGCTTTTCCATTTCAGTGGGCGGTCCTATGTGCAAAAAATGCTAAAAAAATGCAAAAAAAAAAAAAAAAGTCCCTGACCCTTTTTCCTTAAATCACGCCGCTCAGAATGCGCTGAAACTATATAGACAGCCAGGCAAATGGCATTCTCCAAAAGGAGGGCAGAAATGGCAGCCAGTGACCGGTTTTCCTTGAACCCTTGCAGCCAATCACAAGGTGCTGCGCTGATTCAATGGAAGACGAAGTTTGGGATTTCTAATACAATCTCAAATAATAAAAAATCCCTGTCCAATGCTTTGATCTAATTGGCTAGGAGATTCAAGGGTTGGGGGGGGGGGGGCTTGTTCTATACAAGGTCAGCATAGTGGTGGAAGAGCCCCCCCCCCCCCCCCTGGGGGGTCAGTAGAAGGTTACACGTGGGTAGGGGGCCGGAATTTACTGACTGATGTTTATTTAAATCAAAAGCTAGTAAAAGTCTTTTAACAAGAAGCAATTAAAAAAGGAGAGAGAAAGCAAGAGAGAGACAGCTGGAAGAATTGACCAGATCTGCTCCTTTCCCACTCCTCCTCCGACAGACAAATATTTGTGGCTCCGGTCAAGGAGATTCTCCACCCCCCCCCCCCCCCCAACACATAGAGAGGAGAGACTCCTAGCCAGACAATGGTCAATCAGGGCAAAGGGAGACCATTCTAATATTAAAGGGCCAGTCCAGCCAAGACTGACGAGGAAGATGCTGGCGATAAAACACCTGGACTTCTCTTATCTTCAGAGATCCCAGGTCTAAACCCCACCTGTGCCCATTATGAGGGGTTTCCACTATCCCTGTGCCGAGTTCCTGGGTCTGTACACCCACTGTGACCATTATGAGGGGTTCCCACCATCCCTGTGCCAAGTTCCCGGATCTGTACATCTGCTGTGCCCATTATGAGGGGTTCCCACCATCCCTGTGCCAAGTTCCCGGGTCTGTACATTTGCTGTGCCCATTATGAGGGGTTCCCACATCCCTGTGCCGAGTTCCCGGGTCTGTACACCCGCTGTGCCCATTATGAGGGGTTCCCACATCCCTGTGCCGAGTTCCCGGGTCTGTACACCCGCTGTGCCCATTATGAGGGTTTCCCACCATCCCTGTGCCGAGTTCCCGGGTCTGTACACCTGCTGTGCCCATTATGAGGGGTTCCCACATCCCTGTGCCGAGTTCCCGGGTCTGTACACCCGCTGTGCCCATTATGAGGGTTTCCCACCATCCCTGTGCTGAGTTCCCGGGTCTGTACACCCGCTGCGCCCATTATGAGGGGTTCCCACCATCCCTGTGGAGAGTTCCTGGGTCTGTACCCCAACTGTGTCCATTCTGAGGGTTTCCCACCATCCCTGTGGAGAGTTCCTGGGTCTGTACACCTGTTGTGCACATGAGGGGTTCCCACCATCACTGTGCTGAGTTCCCAGGTCTGTACACCTGTTGTGCCCATGAGGGGTTCCCACCATCCCTGTGCCGAGTTCCCGGGTCTGTACACCTACTGTGCTCATTATGAGGGGTTCCCACCATCTCTGTGCTGAGTTCCTGGGTCTGAACCACAACTGTGCCCATTATGAGGGGTTGCCACCATCCCTGTTGGATTATTTTTATCACCGCATGTACCAGGAGCATTGGATTAGGGTGTGCACCCCAAAGCCCAAACACACACTATCGATCACTCACAATGTTCATTCAGAAAGGGAAGGGGCCAGTAAATTACATATTTACCGGCCCCTTCCCCACTCCTAAAACATCCCTGCAGCAACAGCCGATAGGAGAGGAGGGAAGCTGGCAGCGCTGGGGGGGGGGGAGCCAGGCAGTAGGGGGAATCTGTGCTGCACAGAGTGATTAGGGTGTGCCTGGGCACACCTGGCACACCCTTTGCGCATGCCTATGACCAGGAGGTGCTGGAACACAAACATGGGCGGGAACATATGAATGATGTAAAAAGGATCACTATCGGAGGATCCCAGATATTTAAGCAGCAAGGAGCCGACTCCACCCACCAGGTTCCACCTATAAGGAAAATATCACTGTTGGGTGGAGTATCCCTTTAAACGACATCCATAGTACGGAATTTCACCCGCTGGGGTTGCTGTGAGCTGCACTGTGCACTACCGGTACACAGCCCCTAATTTCCGTACAGATCACGCAACGAATGGGGAACGGGTTGCCGGGGGGGGGCGGGGGGAATCGGGGCACCGAGCAAAGCAAAAAAATGAGAATAGGAGTGGAATTTAATAAAAAATAAACTGCTGCAGAAAGCGCGCTTGCCCTTTAAAGGTCTCGGAGCGGCGGAGCCGTTGCTAAGCGGCGGTCCCCCCAAGCGCCCGCCGCGATCCGATATCTCCCGGTGAAACGCGCCGTGCATATCTTAGGAGGGCGCTTTCACTCCGTCTCTCTGCAATTATTCCGCAGGATCAATAAGAAGACTTAGAAAATTTACAGTCGGCGTGAGCGGCAATAATTTAATTGTTTGGCCGCGATAAATTCCGATGGCGCTGAAGTCATCGGACACACATGGAAAGACTCGAGGGGGCAAGGCCATCCGCAGCTTCATCTGGATGAACACGGCCATCAAATCCCCCCCCCCCCCATCAGAACAATCTCCAGGAACATTTACCAGAAAGTCGTTTTCAATGTCACATTAAAATTGTTACATTCTTGCTGTCCCATATTTCCATTTCTATTGTTTCTACCTCTAGTGGCAGTTGGCATTTCCTCGCAGACGCTCCCTGAAACGTTCAGATTAACAAATCTGAAAGGATCTGTGACTGTCCTGAACGCCTATTCATTTGGAATAATGAGTGAGGGGGGGGGGGGGGGGGGTTGGGCGACTTTGCAGCAGACTTGCTCTTTACAACCCCTTTAAGGGAGAGGAGACTGAGGAAATGCTTGCTCCTGCCTGCAGCAGACTGACGACATCTTGGTATAAGCAAAGTTATTGGAGGGCAGACTGAGGAAATGCTTCCTCCTGCCTGCAGCACACCGATGACATCATTACAGCCTAGGCAAGGCTACCGGGGGAGGGCATCTCTGTATAAGCAAAGTTATTGGAGGGAGGACTGAGGAAATGCTTCCTCCTGCCTGCAGCAGACCGACGACATCTCGGTATAAGCAAAGTTATTGGAGGGCGGACTGAGGAAATGCTTCCTCCTGCCTGCAGCAGACTGATGACATCTCGGTATACGCACAGTTACTGAAGGAGGGCGGACTGAGGAAATGCTCCCTCCTTCCTGTAGCAGACTGATGACATCTCGGTATACGCACAGTCACTGGAGGAAAGCGGACTGAGGAAATGCTTCCTCCTGCCTGCAGCACACCGATGACATCATTACAGCCTAGGCAAGGCTACCGGGGGAGGGCAACTCTGTATAAGCCAAGTTATTGGAGGGCAGACTGAGGAAATGCTTCCTCCTGCCTGCAGCAGACCGACGACATCTCGGTATAAGCAAAGTTATTGGAGGACGGACTGAGGAAATGCTTCCTCCTGCCTGCAGCAGACTGACGACATCTCGGTATACGCACAGTTACTGAAGGAGGGCGGACTGAGGAAATGCTCCCTCCTTCCTGTAGCAGACTGATGACATCTCGGTATACACACACAGTCACTGAAGGAGGGCGGACTGAGGAAATTCTTCCTCCTGCCTGCAGCACACTGATCACATCATTACAGCCTAGGCAAAGCTACCGGGAGAGGGCATCTCGGTATAAGCAAAGTTATGGGAGAGGAGACTGAAGAAATGCTTCTTCCTGCTTGCAGCAGACTGACAACATCTCGGTATAAGCAAATTTATTCAAGGGCAGACTGGAGGAAATGCTTGTTCTTGCCTGCAGCAGACTGAAGACATCATTACAGCCTAGGCAAAGTCACAGGGGGGGAGGGGAGACTGAACAAAATGCTTCATCTTGCCTGCAGCAGACTAATATTAATTTAGCAAAAATACAATGACTGGAGCCGATTTTTAATGATAAAAAAGGTGGAACTTTTCTGAAGAAAGATCCTGTTCTGTATATTGTGACACGTCAGGAATGAATTCATGCCGACTTAGTTACTGACAGGTCCTCTTTATTAAAAAGGAGGGGGGGGGGTGCAATTTTTCTGACACAAGACATTTTCAGACAGTCCAGTAGAGGACGCTGCTGCTTAATGCTGACCATTTATAAATACATAAAACATTTAAAAATATAAAAACACAAATACATAAAACAAATAAACAAATATAAAACAAATACATAAACATAAAAAAGAAAGAAAATATAAAAAGAAATTATAAAGAAAAAATATAAAGAAAATATAAACCTATAAAATATAACTAAAAAAAAAATATAAATATAAAGAAAATATAAAAACATAAAAAATATAAACATAAAAAATATAAACATAAAAAATATAAACATAAAAAATATAAACATAAAAAATATAAACATAAAAAATATAAAGTACAACACAAAAGAAATACAAACAGAAAAGATACATCAGTGATTAGCGCAGTGACCTCACTTCCCCACCAATAATGAGGACCAACCAATGGCAGGGCGGCGATCGCTCCGAATATCCCGAATCCCGCAATCCCGTACGGCCCGCGTAGATTTCATCCACAATTTTTTATTTATTTTTCCCTGCGTCATACTTCATTTTTAATCACGCCGCAATTACTGCGACGAGTGTTTATGGCTTTAATCAGAACCCCGAAGCGCCACTTTCTCAGCGCTGCGCCGGCCCAGCCAGTAAAGGGTTACCTGGGGGGATATTTAAAGGAATTTTGATTGTTTGTAAGTTTAATTACATTTTTTTTTCCAAGGCCTGAAGACAGGAGGGGGTGGGGGGGGGGTGGATAATCAGCAGAGAGGCATGAAGGATGGCGGGGGAGGGCACAGCTGATGAGCGAGCCGAGGGGGCGATGACTAGAATAATAAAAATTAGATCATCGACCTTGTTGTGCGCCCCCCTCCCCCCCTCGTTCACAAATAAGGCCAAATCCTGGAGACTCCTCGCTCACTCCCAGTACACCAAGGCCACAGGCGGGAACGGGCAGCGCATGCTCACTTTTTTTAGTATCAGAACCTCTATTGCTGATGCGACTCGCCCATCATTATCCTTCTGAATTTCCCCCCCCCCCCCCAGATGAATGCTCACTTGACCGTGGATGCAATTGGCTCAGCCATGACCACCTTAAAAGTCCTGTTGATCCTGCCAGTGGATCCACTGTTTAGCCACTTCCTGCACATCAGCGTTGTCACCCTGTGGACAGACTAGCGATAGCTGGACATGTTTTCAATGGACACCAGGAATCGCAGGCAGAATCTGGCCCATTAATTCCAAAAACGCGGGGCGTGTGCGCGACGCCATTGCTTCTCAACAGCACCCCCCGTAACTGCAGTGCGATTTTTGCCGCGCCATCAACCGCTGCAATGCTCGACACGGTCGCCCCCAAAAGAAGCTCCAGCTCCTTTTTGAGCACCAAGCTTCACGCATTGCGATTTTGCAACCATTTAACTTGATTGGGGTGCCAATAAGAAATAACGGCTTCGCAATACACGTCCAGCGATTTGTCCTGCGATTCTGGAATAGAGACACAGCTATTCGTTCCAGTCAGTCACTAGAATAGAATTCCTTTTGCAAGCTTTTTCCTGTAGCTGTTCTTAGGCTACGCAGGTGCAACGGCGCACGAGCCAACATTCAGCTGCATTGCATTTAGGGCAAGCTGGCGCAGCTGTGCATGGCAGCCAATCAGCTTCTAACTTCAGCTTCTTAATAAAGCTTTAATAATAAAAACATGGAAGCCGCTTCCTGCCCCTCCTTTCCAACACCCCCCCCCCCACTCCCCTCTATGGCCTTGGAGGACCAGATTCCGTTTCTCAGGCCATAGTAAAAATATATATATTATATATATATATATATATATATATATATATATATATATATATATATGTATATATATATATATATATATATATACTTTTTTATTTACTTTTTTTCAACTGTGCCTTTTATCAATTTTATTCTTATTACAAGGAATGTAAACATCCCTTATAATAGAAATAAGGATGATCTGACCTCATTTACCATACGTTTTATTTAATTACCTTATTAAATAAAACGTTGTATAAAGATTATTTTTTTTTGATCCCCAGATCTCGCAATAAAGAGGACCGGTTATCCTTATTTCTATTATAAAGGAATGTCAACATTTCTTGTAATCAAAAAGAAAGAGAAAAACTGAAAAAGAAAAAAGAAAGAAAAAAAAAAGAAAGAAAGAAAGAAAGAAAGAAAGAAAGAAAGAAAAAAGAAAGAAAGAAAGAAAAAAATAAAGAAAGAAAGAAAGAAAGAAAAAAGAAAAAGAAAAAAGAAAGAAAAAAAGAAAAAGAAAAAAGAAAGAAGAAAGAAAGAAAGAAAAAAAGAAAAAGAAAAAAGAAAGAAGAAAGAAAGAAAGAAAAAAAGAAAAAGAAAAAAGAAAGAAGAAAGAAAGAAAGAAAAAAAGAAAGAAAAAAGAAAGAAGAAAGAAAGAAAGAAAAAAGAAAAAAAGAAAAAGAAAAAAGAAAGAAAGAAAGAAAAAAGAAAAAGAAAGAAAGAAAAAAGAAAAAAAGAAAAAAGAAAAGAAAAAAGAAAGAAGAAAGAAAGAAAAAGAAAAAAGAAAAAAGAAAAAGAAAGAAAGAAAGAAGAAAAGAAAAAAAGAAAGAAAAAAGAAAAGAAAAAGAAAGAAAGAAAGAAGAAGAAAGACGAAGAAAGAAAGAAAGAAAGAAGAAGAAAGACGAAGAAAGAAAGAAAGAAATGAAGAAAGAAAAGGAAAGAAAGAAAGAAATGTAGAAAGAAGAAGAAAGAAAAAAAAGAAATGAAGAAAGAAGAAAAAAGACAAAGAAAGAAAGATGAAGAAAGAAAGAAGAAAGAAAGAAGAAAAAAAGAAGAAAGAAAAAAGAAAGAAAGAAAGAAAGAAAGAAGAAAGAAAGAAAAAAGAAAAAAAAGAAAGAAAGAAAGAAAGAAAGAAGAAAAAAGAAAGAAAGAAAGAAAGAAAAAAGAAAGAAAGAAAGAAAGAAAAAAGAAAGAAAGAAAAAAGAAAAAAGAAAGAAAGAAAGAAAAAAAGAAAGAAAGAAAGAAAGAAAAAAGGAAAGAAAAAAGAAAGAAGAAAAAAAGAAAAAAGAAAGAAGAAAGAAAGAAAGAAAAAAGAAAGAAAGAAAAAAGAAAAAAGAAAGAAAGAAAGAAAGAAAAAAGAAAGAAGAAAGAAAGAAAGAAAAAAGAAAGAAAGAAAAAAGAAAGAAAGAAAAAAGAAAGAAAGAAAGAAAGAAAAAAGAAAGAAAAAAGAAAGAAAAAAGAAAGAAAGAAAGAAAAAAGAAAGAAAAAAAAAGAAAGAAAAAAGAAAGAAAAAAGAAAAAAGAAAGAAAGAAAAAAGAAAGAAAAAAGAAAGAGGAACAGTGTAAAAATAAAAAGGCGTAAATAATCCATGAAGCAAATGCAAGTCGCACAAGCATATGTAAACAGCGTTCAAAACCACAGGAGAGGCATCACTGCAATCGTTAGAGTGAGAGCAATAATTCTAGCACTAGGCCTCTGTAACCCTAAACTGGTAAAATGTTAAAAAATAAAAAAAAATAAAAAAAAACAGAAGTAGTAAGTACCGCTTATGGAGATTTTTTTAAGTACCATAGTTTGATGTCATTCCATGAGCCTGCGCAATTTTAAAGCGCGACATGTTGGGTATTTATTCGGTGCAACTTTTTTTTTTCCTTTTTAAATCATTAAAAGTGTATTTTTTTCCAAAGAAAATTGCATTTGAAAGACCGCTGCACAAATGCTGCGACATTAGATGCAACGATTGTGATTTTATTCTCTAGGGCAGTGATGGCGAACCTTGGCTCCCCAGATGTGTTGGAACTACATTTCCCATGATGCTTCACTACCCTGCAGAGTGCATGAGCATCATGGGAAATGTAGTTCCAAAACATCTGGGGTGCCAAGGTTCGCCATCACTGCTCTATATAGACTTTTCTGGAAGTTTATTCTTGCTAGAAACTTAGTTGGCGTGTGTATATATATGCGTTTCACTGCATCCAATTCACATGACAGGAGATTGTGACTGGCTCTCCAAGGATCCGGTTGACATACCTCCGTTGTGGCTGCGGAGCGGCTTTGCACAGGAAGGTTGTGCGTCTTTGGCTCTGTTTCAGGGCCGAATTCAGGCAAAAATGTGGCCCTGAAATGGAGAACAGGGACACACTGGACCCCCTGCTGCGAGCCGCATGCGTCGGAGGTGGGACCCCCAGCCTTATTGCATCGCCAAAAGCCCCGAGATCTTTAACCCTTCGTTAGGCCAGACCATGTGCAGATCTAGCGTACAACTGATAATGAAGATCGGCCAGCACAGTGCAGACAGGGTTAATTATGGCAAACTTCCCCCAAATTTTTGAGAACTGGGTAGGATGAGCAGGATTTTTTCCATCTTTTTTTCTGTAGGCCGGGCAAAGTGAATGGGAAGATGTCAGGAATAGAAAGGAGCTTGTCCCAATTCGGCTGCAAAGGTGGAAAATACACTTTAAATAAAATAAAAAGCCCGGCGGCCTCTCCGCAGCAGCGAGGCGGTTAAACGAGAACGAGCCAAGGATGCAATCCAGCCCGGTGATGGCTGAAGAACACAAAGTGAGTGCTTGAGACTGGCGGCTGTTTTGGCAGAGAGATGAAAGGTAGCGCCAGGTATTTCCTTGACACCCAGCCCCACAGGAGATCCCGGGAGGGGGGAGGGGGGAGTGCCAACTCAGGCAGATTCCTGGTTTATAAATACATAGGGCGAGGAGGGGGAGGGGCACACACTGGCACCCAGACACACAATGCTTGTTGGACACCTTCGCTGCCAGAGGGCGCGTGGCCTGGGTCAGGAGCCAAGAGTGGCGGCCATCTTTTCCTGCCTGCGTCATGCCGCCGTGTATTAACAAAAAAAAAAAAAAAACTCTAGCTGTTCCACTATCACCGGGCAAAACCAGAGAACTCTGACAGAGGGGGGTGGGCACAGCATTCCACTTTACTCATACGAGATCAATGGCCTACCCCACACAGGGTGACAATGCTACTGCGCAACTTCACCGCCAACAAAACAGCGTTGTCACTTGGTTACAGGAAGAGGAAAAATAACCATTACTGGCAGGATCAACAGGTAATAAAACAGAGGAGACAAAAAACACAGAGCCCCAGTCAGCGGCTCCCCATTCTTACAACAAATGCCCCGTCAGAGGCTCCCCATTCTCACAACAGGGGTCCCGTCAGAGGCTCCCCCTTCTCACAACAAATGCCCCGTCAGAGGCTCCCCCTTCTCACAACGGGGGCCCCCGTCAGAGGCTCCCCCTTCTCACAACGGGGGCCCCGTCAGAGGCTCCCCCTTCTCACAACGGGGGCCCCGTCAGAGGCTCCCCCTTCTCACAACGGGGGCCCCGTCAGAGGCTCCCCCTTCTCACAACGGGGGCCCCATAAGAGGCTCCCCATTCTTACAACAGGGGCCCCATAAGAGGCTCCCCATTCTCACAACAGGGGCCCCATAAGAGGCTCCCCATTCTCACAACAGGGGCCCCATAAGAGGCTCCCCATTCTCACAACAGGGGCCCCATAAGAGGCTCCCCCTTCTCACAACAGGGGCCCCATAAGAGGCTCCCCCATTCTCACAACAGGGGCCCCATAAGAGGCTCCCCCATTCTCACAACAGGGGCCCCATAAGAGGCTCCCCCATTCTCACAACAGGGGCCCCGTAAGAGGCTCCCCCATTCTCACAACAGGGGCCCCGTAAGAGGCTCCCCCATTCTCACAACAGGGGCCCCGTAAGAGGCTCCCCCATTCTCACAACAGGGCCCCCATCAGAGCCTCTATCTTACACTAGGGTCCCAGTAAGACCCTCTCCTTTTACATCAAGGTCCCTATTAGAGCCCCCCCATCAAACTCCCACACATCAAGGTACCCTTACATCATCAAAACGCCCCCCTTACATCAGGATCACCATCAAACCCCCCCCCCCCCCCCCACACACACATCAGAGTCCCAGTAAGAGCCCCCCCTATCACATCCAGGTCCCCCCCATAAAACCCCTACACATCACGGCACCCTTACATCAGAGCGCCCCCGTCTCTTATATCAGGAACCCATGAGCGTTCCGCCTTACATCAGAGGGATTATTAAAACCTTGCAGAGGGCCAGGTCTGGCCCAGGGGCCGTAGTTTGGACATCCCTGCTCTAGGCTACAAAGTAACACAATTCTAAAAAAAAAAAAAAAACGTTTTCGTCGCAGGACTTAAGGAAATGGTAAAAGCCTGACGCCAATTATAATTTTAACAAAATCTTTTTTGGGAAGGATTTGCTATCCCATAAAAAAATAAAAAAAAAATAAAAAAAAAGATATCAAAGATCAAAATCGCTCTCCTTAAAAAAAAGTGAAAGTCATGCGGCATGGGTGTGGGGCATGGGGGGGTGGGCGCTTTATTCACGTTTGGGGCCGCGCTTCGCCCCACCCGGTTTCTGAGCGCACAAGTCGTTTCAGAGTTCCAAAACCCAACCCGGTCACAGATGAGCAAAGCTGGGATCGCTTATCGCAGACTCCCGAGTGTCAACAACATCTGTCCGTGGGCTTCGCAACATCTGCCAGGGCGCTTCTTCCCACCGTCACACCCCCCCAACATCCTTCTGGCTGCCGACGCCTTTAACCCCCGCCGCGCTGGAGGCCACAACACGCCGACCACCAATGATGTCACGTGACCAATTATTAATATTATCCCAATAATAGAAAATTCTAATATGTGGCTGATTCCGGTCTTTGTACTATGAGGAGCCATTCGCTCGGGAAGAGTCCAACACATGGAGACCTAAGCTGTCATTCAACGCATTTCGGTGTCACTCTCAGGGCTGTCTTAATGAGAGGGCACAACTGGGCGCTGCCCAGGGGCCCCAGCTGCATGGGGGCCCCTGCACTTTTCCCAAAGCAGCTGATCCTTGAAGCCCACACTGCCCCGAAATTGGGGGCCCCATGATGGCACTGAGAGTGATAGATACACAGGGGAGGCAGTCTGCCTCCTACCTACTTGATGTCCGTTTACCTGCACTGTCATCATTGTAGGGGCCCCAGAGCATTACTTTGCCCAGGGGCCCTTGATGCCATTGAGATGCCCCTGGCCACTCTCCATCAGGATTGGATGGACTTGTTGGTTGCATTGAGTTTGCACATTCTCGCTGCGTTTGGGCGCATTTACCCAGAGTACTCAAGGTTAAATTACTGGTGTCACATGGACAGGAAATGAGGGAAAATTTCCCTAATGGAGATACAAAACCAAATATAAAAATGTATCAAAAAAGTGTATACACAGAGAAAACAATATATATTTTGAGAATATATTTATAGTGTGGCTGCAGTTGGATTTGAACAAACTTTTTGGTGGTATGGACTGTCCCTTTAAACGCCTTGGCGGAGCTACACATGGCCATTGTGCAACAGCGCCGGTGACAAAAGAGGAAGCGGGCAGCCACACGTCTCCAGCGGCACGTGCATATCCAATTGTGCGAGAGGCTGGGGGAAGCGCTGCCCTTTAATCAGGTAGCTGGCACCGAGCTTACAAGTCTTTCAGGTCACAAAAGTCCACGGGGTTAAAGAAAAGGGGGAAAAAAAAAATCCCCTGCCAGTGTGGCTGGCAGCGGCAGGCGGCGTGGAAGGCCGGGCGGCAGGAAGCGCTCGCTGGGAACGGATCCGCAGCAGATGTGAGGGCTGATCTGTAACTCTACGAGCCTGCGAAGGGTGTGTGAAAGAGGTGGGAGGAATGGAGCTGCAGGATATGAACACAGACACCAAAAAAAAAAAACTGGATCGCTCATCCTTCCAAAAAAAAAAAAAAAACTGGATCGCTCATCCTTCCAAAAAAAAAAATTCCCAATGTTATGCCTTGTAATGGAACGCAGGTGGGGGACACAACAGAGCGCCGCTCCTTTCCTAAAAGGGACAGTCCACCCAGAACTGCTGTGGGGGGACAAATCTTTGAAGATTTCCCAATGAGGGCAGAGGGGACAGAGGACTAGAACCAGGGGGGGGGGGGGGGGCAGAAGACGATACAAACCAGGGGGGGGGGGCAGAAGACAAGAACCCTACATACATATGCCCATTACAGTCTTGGTGTGACCCTCTACTATGCAAGCAAGGTCTTTTCCCGCCAGGTTCGTAAAAATGCCCTTCCAGTTTTCCTCTGCACTGCTGAGCACCATGGACTGGCCTCCAAGACACCATGGACTGGCCTCCAAGACACCATGGACTGGCCTCCAAGACACCATGGACTGGCCTCCAAGACACCATGGACTGGCCTCCAAGACACCATGGACTGGCCTCCAAGACACCATGGACTGGCCTCCAAGACACCATGGACTGGCCTCCAAGACACCATGGACTGGCCTCCAAGACACCATGGACTGGCCTCCAAGACACCATGGACTGGCCTCCAAGACACCATGGACTGGCCTCCAAGACACCATGGACTGGCCTCTTCAAGACCAGCTTTGGATAACCATTGGCCACCAGTGAAGAACATGTAAAAGGTCCAGTCCAGACTAAAGGAAATCAAACAGGTCTCAGGCTATCGCTACTTGGAACCTCAATAAAACAGTCGGTCGGTGCTTGTTAGTAGGCAATTGGGGTCGGCAAGTGTAAACGAAGCAGACAGGCCAACCTAGAAAACAGGTGGTAAGCCAAGCTGCTCGGGAAGGAGGTCTGAGCGGGGGGGCATTTGAGGACAAGGTTTAAGAAAATACAAAAAAAACGCTAAACTCTACTCTCTCAAGAGATCATATAATTTACAAACGTCTCAACGCTTTTATAGCCAGACAAAAAGCGCCACATCAGACGAAAAAAGGCAAATAAATAGTTAAGGGCCAGGCCCTCTTATTTCTCCGTCATTCCCCGAATCTTCCCAAATTAGTTCAATCACCGAGAGACAGAAACACGCAGAGTTAAAGAAAGTGAGATCGGAGGTGATATTGGCTGCAAGCCTTGGCACCATGCCCGGCTGCTAGTCTGAAAAGATGCCAACTGGCTCGATTCACGCCAAGGCTACCCCCCCCCCCCCAAATCCTATGCTGTGCATGCAAGGGGGGGGGGGGGGCCTGTCCGTGGAAGGAGCGTACAAAGAATCAAGGAGACGGATACAAGATTTAGACACAATGCGCTCAGGTCAAACACGAGTAGCTGTTGCACAATACAAAACAAAACGCCGAACAGCCGAGAGCGAGACATAAATCGCAGAGATTTCACTACGCCGCGTTCCTGGGCCTGGCGAATCCCGAGCCGGCTGGGCGGGGTGTGGGGGCGAAGCTTACAAAAAGGAAGACGAAGCAAAGTGGAATGGGTATTATTTTGGGGAATGCAGGATTCCCGTGCAAGGAATTTAATATCGCCATCATTACAGTGCGCAGCGATTGTAGGGGGTGAGAAGTATTTAGACAATTTTTTTTAAATGCAGGATATGGCATTCAAATGAGCTTCTCAGAAACGTAGAATATCAACTTGTGGGTCAAGCCAAATCTTTTTTCCTATTACTTTTAAATAGATTGGGTTAGTGTCGGAGTCCTTGGCAGGTTTTTAAATGCCGTTCAGAGATTAAAAACTATTTTCCCCAATGGGCCATCAGCATCGGCTGGACATCATTTCACCGGACCGGCCTCCTGATGGTGACTCTGCCTGAACAATGTGTGCATGGAAGGGGGTGGCCAACATTTCTAAGGGCCATGTGGGAGGCCAACATTTCTAAGGGGCCGCGTGGGACGGGGGTGGCCAACATTTCTAAGGGGCCGCGTGGGACGGGGGTGGCCAACATTTCTAAGGGGCCGCGTGGGACGGGGGTGGCCAACATTTCTAAGGGGCCGGGTGGGACGGGGGTGGCCAACATTTCTAAGGGGCCGGGTGGGACGGGGGTGGCCAACATTTCTAAGGGGCCGCGTGGGACGGGGGTATGGCCAACATTTCTAAGGGGCCGCGTGGGACGGGGGTGGCCAACATTTCTAAGGGGCCGCGTGGGACCGAGGGATGGCCAACATTTCTAAGGGGCCGCATGGCCAACATTTCTAAGGGGCCGCATGGCCAACATTTCTATGGGGCCGATGAAGAGTTTTCAGAATAGATGGACAGCCGCACTCCTAAGTAACTTCAAAAGTTGTCTTTTATTCGTAAAATCCAGGACATGCATGACAGTATACAGCCAGGAAAAGGGACAGCCGACGCGTTTCACACTAGTCTAGTGCTTAGTCATGGCCGACATTTCTAAAGGGGCCGCATTGGCCGACATTTCTAAAGGGGCCGCATTGGCCGACATTTCTAAAGGGGCCGCATTGGCCGACATTTCTAAAGGGGCCGCATTGGCCGACATTTCTAAAGGGGCCGCATTGGCCGACATTTCTAAAGGGGCCGCATTGGCCGACATTTCTAAAGGGGCCGCATTGGCCGACATTTCTAAAGAGGCCGCATTGGCCGACATTTCTAAAGAGGCCGCATTTCTAAGGGGCCACATTTCTAAGGGGCGCATGCGGCCGCATGGCCAACATTTTTAAGGGGCGCATGAAACGGGGTGGCCACATTTTTAAGGGGCGCATGTGACATGGTGGCCACATTTCTAAGGGGTGCATAAGACAGTGTGACATTTGCCAGGGCGAGTCTACTAATGGTAAGCATATTAGACCTTGTCTGTGTAAGGAGTGCTGCTGAAATGGCCACTTATAGCCCGGGTGACAAGTGACAACGCAGGAGTTCAGTTTGTCACCCTTTAACAGAAAATGCCCTTTAATGGCACCTGCAGTTAACCAGGGAAGGCAAAAATAATGCGATTAAATTCCAACGTTAAACAGTTGGACCAGTTGTTCCCCCTCTCCTGCGCAGTGGGCCCAGTTTTGCCCCCCTGGGCCCTTCAATTTCTGAGGAGACCAATCTCAACTCCAGTAATTGATGTTCTAAAATGAATGAAGAAGAACCGGTGTCACCAGATGAGCAGAGAGGTTTTTTTTTGTTTTTCCATCACCACAATCATCATCATCATCAGGGTGTCGATCGTCCGTTTTGCTGTTGGGTGAATCTTGCCATTGTGTGGAGGACAGAACAGCTTTCACCTGTGGGGCCCCCAGGGGAGGGGGGGATGGGGTTTAAAAACCGGTTGAACGTTTCTACATTACGACTTATGGTAGGAAATTGATATGGGTGTGGTGTGGCCATTGTCACTTCACATGTATGTGCGTCCCCCTGGGGAATACCTATCCTGTAAAGGATTGTATTTTATTTGCTTTGAGGGGGGTCAGATTCTAAAGCGGTGAAAGGAACGGTCACCAAACGTACATGCATGGAATCTGTACATGGAGGGAGGAGGAGGAGACTGAGGTTCCGATTCTTACAACCTGCAGCAGACTGGAGCTGAGGCAAGGTCATTGGACTGGAGCTCACAGGTGGTGGTTGAAAATGATTAGAAATGTAACATTTCCCGAACAATGTTGCTGTATATTGTTACATTGAAAGGAATTCAATCATGCAGATGGCAAAGCTACTTAAAAAAGATGCTTGCCCACACCCCCCCCCCCCCCACATGAGTCAGCATTCCTTGCGACGATACATTGTTTCAGTATTTAGCTGTGATCATTTTCATTGTAATATCACATATTTCTTACGGATACTATAAATATTAAACAAAAGATTTGTTGACGCTATATAAATCCTGTATAAAATACTAAAATGTGATTTTCCCTCCCGCGAAGGCTGCTGCGAGCTGCACTGTGCATGGTGAGTGGACTCAGTCACACAACCCGAGATTGCTATCTGGACTTGAGCTTAATTATCTTCTTGGGAAAGATGAATAGAATAATAAGTATTGTTCTGTGTGGTGGTCAGAGGTTATCTGCCTGTAGATGATTGGATGGAGCCACGGGCCTGCAGGTGTCCCCCGCACACGCACACGACGCCAAGCAGGTTTTCTTCCTGGAGAGGAGAGGAGGGCGGCTGACTGCAGGCCCAAAGTTTAGACCAGTTTTATTCTGGAGATTCTACACAGAGAAAGGGGAGAGAGGACGACACTGATGAAACGCGCAGTGCGGCTACGGCAGGAATGGGAGATGGTGGATGCATACCACCAGCGGGGGGGGGGGTGCTTCTCAAGGTCTCAAGGCCTGGACATCTAAATTTCAACAAAGATATAAAAACCGTGCTTACCCCCCAATGTGACCCTGACATTGAACGCGATCGTACCACATTACTGTGAGGGGGTGCTACACCCCCAATATAGTTAAACCATTGGCCAGGAGGATAAAGACGAAACGAAGATTTTAACTGTATTCTGATTGGGTGTAGTGCTGTTAAATTTCATACCAGCCTCTCCTCAACCCCCCCCCCCCCCCCCCAAGGAACCCCTAAAGTAATTTTTAAGTCTTGAGGAACCTCTACCTAAATCTAAATGAATCCATTGGTGATCAGTGAGAAGAATGTCCCTTACATTGGTGATCAGTGAGAAGAATGTCCCTTACATTGGTGATCAGTGAGAAGAATGTCCCTTACATTGGTGATCAGTGGGAAGAATGTCCCTTACATTGGTGATCAGTGGGAAGAATGTCCCTTACATTGGTGATCAGTGGGAAGAATGTCCCTTACATTGGTGATCAGTGGGAAGAATGTCCCTTACATTGGTGATCAGTGGGAAGAATGTCCCTTACATTGGTGATCAGTGAGAAGAATGTCCCTTACATTGGTGATCAGTGGAAGAATGTCCCTTACATTGGTGATCAGTGGGAAGAATGTCCCTTACATTGGTGATCAGTGGGAAGAATGTCCCTTACATTGGGGATCAGTGGGAAGAATGTCCCTTACATTGGTGATCAGTGGGAAGAATGTCCCTTACATTGGTGATCAGTGGGAAGAATGTCCCTTACATTGGTGATCAGTGAGAAGAATGTCCCTTACATTGGTGATCAGTGAGAAGAATGTCCCTTACATTGGTGATCAGTGAGAAGAATGTCCCTTACATTGGTGATCAGTGGGAAGAATGTCCCTTACATTGGTGATCAGTGGGAAGAATGTCCCTTACATTGGTGATCAGTGGGAAGAATATCCCTTACATTGGTGATCAGTAAACATGAAGCGATCTTACGTGCCAATTAAAGAACACGATACCATACATGAACCAACCATTGAACAAAAGCAATTCCATGCCAGGACTAGATGGGGCGGGGCCACACAACTACCCAGTAGTACTACCCGCCCACTGGACATAACCAATGACATAACACACGAATCCGCCTCCTTCCTAGGATTAGCTTGGTACAGACAACACAGATGGAGGCCAGAGAAAAGTTCTAGGCATACAGTCATAAAAAAAAAACGGGAAACTCCTTGAAGTCCATCAGAAGTAACATTTTCCACATAGCAGGCCAAAGCTTTCATTACTGACCTTCATGGGAGTGTGAGAACCAGATCTGGGAGGCGCTGGCCCCATGGGGCCCCCTGTAGGTGGTTTCCGAAGGGGAGGAGGCGGCTGCGACCGGGTGGGCGGAGGCTGCAGGGGAGCCCAGGCTGCCGCTCAGGAAACTGCCCATAAAAGACTGGGAGGAGTTCGCCATCAAACCGGTGCTGGCTGCAAAAGAGAAAATAAAAATAAATATAAATAAAAGATTTAGCCCAAAATATTTCATGTGGTCTAAACAGCAAAGCATCACGACGGCCTGAACCCAATTGTTTTACTGCAGCCCTGAGACTGGACTGTTCTGGGAGGAACCTCCGGGTATTCCGATTTCCTCCCACACTCAAACATGCTGGGAGGTAAATTGGCCCACAGTATGTGTATGTATAAAATGTGAGAGTTGGGGACCTTAGATTGTAAGCTCCTTGGGGGCAGGGACTGATGTGAATGTACATAATATGTGTATAGTGATGAGAAAATTTACGGCATTATAAAAAGTACCTGTAACCACCACCACCACCACAACCACCCCCACCACAACAACCACAACCACCACCACAACCACCACCCAAAAAGGGGCAAACAACTAGTGGACACCCTAAAGGAATTCAGAAGGCGCATTCTATGCATTAAGATAAAAAAAATAAAAAATAAAACTGTAGCAGCCGACCACCCCCCCCCCCCCCAACCCCCAATTAGCTACCCAATCTCCTCCTCTCTCCAGCGATGTCCACGATCCCCTCAGCCACCCAGTACTCTCCTCCTGATTGGCTGAGACAGAGCAGCAGCGCAATTGGCTCCTGTGGCTGTCAGTCAAAGTCAGCCAGCCAATCAGGGGAGAGAAGGGGAGGTGGCCAGGTCGGGGCTTCATGTCTGAATGGGTACACAGAGCCCTGACTCAGCTTGGGTGTCCCCCATAGAGAGATGCTGGCTGAGGGGGCACTCAAAAGGAGGGAGGGGCTAGGAGCAGCAAAAAGGGACCCGAGAGGAGGAGGATCTGGGCTGCTCTGTGCAAAACCAACTGTACAGAGGAGGCAAGTGTAACGTGTTTGTCATTTAAAAAACAAATGAAAGAGCCTTTACAATCACTTTAAAAAGGAAATTGCACACATTACAATCTATAGAGCGATAAAGTAAAATAATTGTAGCAATTTACAGCAAAATATACTCCACAGCAGGGAATACAAACATTAAAAAGATACATATTGATACACATTGCAGTTCCTTCATTTAGTTTTTTTCTTTAAACCAATATTGAGGGGGGGGGGGGGGTTAAGGAAACATTTCAGAGTTCCTCTTTAAGAAAATGACAGATGAAAATATCCAGCAAGCGTAACTCGGAAGGTGGAAGGCAGGAGGGGGAATGGAACGCAGAGCCTTGCTGAGGGTGTGTACTGATTCGCTGGCTGATCAATGCGCTCCCCTCCCAGCCTTCAGGGTGCTATGAAAACCTCACATGGACCAAGAAAGCCTCCCCCCTCCCCTGCAGCTGCTCCTGTCATGGGGAAGGGATGGAGCGTTCCAGATGTGCAGCCTTCCAGCCAGGTGTCCGCAGCCTCAGCAAAAAAAAAACGCAGACTTCACCGCGTCTCCGCCAACAGCGCCGCCGAGGTCAGGCCTCGCTTAAAGGGAATCTACAACCCTCTGAATGATAGACAGGGATGTCCATGTAATGAACTTAAAGTGGACCTGTCAGTAACTCTACAACCTGCTGGAATAAATGCCTATGAAGAAGATGGAGCACTTATAAAATGTCAGGATATAATATACATGCCAAAAAAAAAAAAAAATATATATATTTTTTTTTAATTAGTAGTTTTATATATTTGTATTAGTATTATAATAATTAAAATAAAAATATAATAATATTACTATTAAAATATTTTTTTTAATTACCAATAGTATTGGGACGCCTGCCTTAAAATATGTGGCTACTATTCGATTTTTGTAAGATCAAGTTTCCATTGAACTATTTATGACATTTCTAAATCTTTCAAGAACCGATAAAGGTTTAGATACTCTATATTGTCAAAAGTATTGGGACGCCTGCCTTTACACACAATCTTTAAGTGGCATCCCAGTCAGAGGCGGCTCTAGGCATGAGGCCCCCATTCACACCATGATGGGAAAAATAATTCAAGGACAAGAGCCTCTTCCCCACAACCCTGGCCGGTGGTTGTGGGGGTCTGCGGGCAGGGGGCTTATCAGAATCTGGAAGCCCCCTTTAACAAGGTGGCCCCCAGATCCTCCTCTTTAATATTTAAGGGGCGGGGGCCACCCGGAGATGTCACCTGCTGAACCCGCCCCCTTGTGACATCATTGACTGTGGGCATGCTGGGTCATGACGTCACAAGGGGTGGCGTCACCGATATTCACTGGTTAAGGACGCTGGTGGCCCTGCTCCAGAGTCATGGCTCTTAACGCTGCCTGAGCATAGCAATGTTAAGGTCCCTTAAACCTCATAAACTGGAGTAATCCATTGGGTAAGTTAGGCGGCCCTGACGACCCTGTGAGTGTGAGACCTTAGGCGACCGCCTAATTAAAGAGCCGCCTCTGATACCAGTCTTAGTCCATAGGGTTCAATACTGAGTTGGCCCTCTTTGCAGCTATAGCAGCTTCACCTCTTCTGAGAAGTCCATAAGGTTTAGGGGGGTGTCTATGGAAATGTATGACCATTCTTCCAGAAGCGCATTTTTGGGGTCAGGCACGGACGTCGTTTTGTTTATAGCACAAAAAAAACAACAGCAGAGGTGATTAAATACCACCAAAATAAATCTAATTGTGGGGGGGGGGTTAAAAAGAATTTGGGCACAGGGTCGCACCACTGCGCAATCGTCAGTTAAAGTAACGCAGTGCCGTCTCGCAAAAAATGAAGGAGGGTAAACCTTCCAGGGCTGAAGTGGTTACAGACAGATTTAAACGAGTGGCCACTAGGTGGAGCCATTGCTGGCTTCCTTTCATAAAATGCTAGCTGCCTGGCCATTAAGCTGGCAGAAAAGGAGCCCCACCTTTTTCCAAGGCAGGAGTGCAATTGGGAGACAGGGACAGAGCTTTGTCACCCTGGAAGTGACTGAACAAGGATTGCCATGGCAGGATCAATGGGCTTTATTCAGACTTTTCCAACCGAGTATAGAGTATTTAATCCACAGACAGCCAAGCGAGCAGCATTTTCAGGCGAGGATTTCTTATCGTTAATCGTTAGATTCCTCCAGGCCCAAGATTTACACCGGGCTCTGTGATATAAGGATGAGCAGGTTGTGTTGGGAAGTTTACAGTCACATAGGTGATCAATGGCGGCCGGGTGGATTGAATACAGATGCTGCTAATAGTCTTTCCATGTAATTGTTCTCAGATCCGCCGGAGTGTTAACAAGTACAGAGCGTTCAGCTACTGCCAATTCCAGAGGCCAGACTGGAAGAGCGTTCATGATGAGGGGGGGGCATAATTACTAAAATATCACCACTTGTATTTTCCCCTTAACCATATAAGAACCAGGCCGCCTTCTGACATTCGTTGCCTACAAGTAAAAATCTGTATCATCATAATATATATATAATATATATATATATATATATATATATATATATATATATATATATATATATATATATATATATATATATATATATATATATACATATACACACACACACACACATTTTTAGCAGAGACCCTAGAGAATAAAAGGCCGGTCGTTGACATTTTTTTTATCTCTTTTCTACCTTAAAAACCATTTAAAATGTATATAAAAAAATATATATTAATATATATTTAAATAATAATAAAAAATATATTTAAATAATAATAAAAAATATATTTAAATAATAATATATTATAAATTTATCTTTTTTTTCTTAAAAAACAGCGACATCGCCCTGATCCTCCAAGGGCATAGAGATGGGCAGTGGCCATCTCTATGGGAAAAACCAGTGCATCGCATTCTTGGGCTCAGCAATCGATAACGTTAAAAAAATGTAATAAAAAAAATAAAAATAAATAAAAAGTGAGATGTGAATCGAAGCATTGTAATGACCCTATGTGCACCAGCAGGTTATATCGGAGCATAACGCTTACTACAAAATAATTATAATTTATTAATATTATTATTAGAAGCAAAAAATGTTATTCCTATATTGGTTATCATCCTCAATATCATTGATAATCGTAACCAAATTGTGAATAAAATATTTGTTACTATTATTATCATTGGTAATTCTTGTTGAAAATAACCAAAATAAATTATTATCATTACTATCATGATCAATGATAATGGTAATAAAAATAGTAAGAAAATATTTTGTTACTATTAATAAACTTAAAAAGTATTTTAACGATAATAAAAACAAGCTTCTTAAAAATCTTAAGGCACCCCCTCCACTGTTTTGCCTGTGCGGAAAATCAGGTGAATGAGGCCGAGCAACCAGTCCGATGGTGCCCGCGATCACCTTCATGTCAAAAAGTTACAATAAACAGGCAGAAAAGTGCACTTTGTAAAAATAATCCGTCACTTCCCCTTTAAGAGGGGGGAAAGGCAGCTGTTTCCTCGGTAAATAACATGTCATCCACGTTTCCTCCCCGCTGGATGGAGAAGTGAAGGCAGCTGAGAGAGTGACCCACGTCCCAGGCCACACCCATGGTGCTGCACCGGGGACACGCACTCCATACTGCTCATGTGTATTGGACCTAAACCACTACTTAAAGGGACAGTCCATACAAAAAAAATAAAAATCGCATTGCTCGCTGGAGGTAGTGAACATATAGGGATCATGTCTCAGTGCGGTTCATACACAGATACGTGTGGCTGTTACATTGTAACAGAAATGGCAGCGCCCAGCATACAATGTTAATATGTATATTCTGCTGGCAGACCACACCCCCAACTCCATGAGACCTACATAAGAATACCATGCTATCCTACTTCTAACCATGGCAGTTCCTTGGCTGCATCCTCAGCATGACAAGCGGACAACCAGTGGCGGCGTGTCCATTAGGGGTGCATGGGCGCCACCCCCATCTATGCTTCCGGCCCCTAATCTACATGCAGGGCGCCAGAAGGATGGCTCTTAATAGAGGGGGTGGTTTAAGCACGTGAGTAGAGTCAGAGGCTCTAATAGGCTTCAAAATAGGGTTGACTCCGGGCACAGAGAATGTGCTCACAGCCCACCCAGGTGTGTTAGAATAACAAATGAATATTTGCTATTCAAACACTGGTCCCCCTCCCGGTCAATCAGGAACCGGGTATGAGACCAGTCACTCGATTGGCTGAATGGACAGCCTAGGAGGAGGGGATAAGCCGCATGGCGAAAGCGAGGCTGAGACGACACAGGAGCCAATGCACCCATTCCCGATGAGGAGGGGACACAGGAGCCAATGCACCCATTCCCGATGAGGAGGGGACACAGGAGCCAATGCACCCATTCCCGATGAGGAGGGGACACAGGAGCCAATGCACCCATTCCCGATGAGGAGGGGACACAGGAGCCAATGCACCCATTCCCGATGAGGAGGGGACACAGGAGCCAATGCACCCATTCCCGATGAGGAGGGGACACAGGAGCCAATGCACCCATTCCCGATGAGGAGGGGACACAGGAGCCAATGCACCCATTCCCGATGAGGAGGGGACACAGGAGCCAATGCACCCATTCCCGATGAGGAGGGGACACAGGAGCCAATGCACCCATTCCCGATGAGGAGGGGACACAGGAGCCAATGCACCCATTCCCGATGAGGAGGGGACACAGGAGCCAATGCACCCATTCCCGATGAGGAGGGGACACAGGAGCCAATGCACCCATTCCCGATGAGGAGGGGACACAGGAGCCAATGCACCCATTCCCGATGAGGAGGGGACACAGGAGCCAATGCACCCATTCCCGATGAGGAGGGGACACAGGAGCCAATGCACCCATTCCCGATGAGGAGGGGACACAGGAGCCAATGCACCCATTCCCGATGAGGAGGGGACACAGGAGCCAATGCACCCATTCCCGATGAGGAGGGGACACAGGAGCCAATGCACCCATTCCCGATGAGGAGGGGACACAGGAGCCAATGCACCCATTCCCGATGAGGAGGGGACACAGGAGCCAATGCACCCATTCCGGATAAGGAGGGGACACAGGAGCCAATGCACCCATTCCGGATGAGGAGAGGACACAGGAGCCAATGCACCCATTCCGGATGAGGAGAGGACACAGGAGCCAATGCACACTGTCGAGATGCCCGCCACCTAGATGGGGTAAATGCCAGACAGCAAGTGGAAGGGAACGAGGTTCCGCGGGGGAGGGGGGTGGTTTGGCTTTTGAGATCTGTGACGTGCCCCCAGATGATTGCGGGGGGGGGGGTGGTTTCATTACAAATCTTAAAGTGGAGTTCCACCCAAAAATGTAACTTCCGCTTTAAGTGAAGGTGACCCCCTGACATGCCATATTTGGCATATGCTTTTTTTTGGGGGGGCTCTAAAACAGGGACTACCCCTCCCCCCCCTAAAAGTGGCATGCCAGGGGGTCACCATCACTTAAAGGGAAAGTTCCATTTTTGGGTGGAACTCAGTTTTAACTTTCAGGTGTTCATCCAGAGGTAGCAAAGCCAACCTCTGGATGAACACATTTATTTAAGGTTACATTGTTACAAATATCCATCAAACTGCTGGCTCTGGATAAACAGTGGAGGAAACTCAACCAAAATATTTTGCAATTAGTTATTTAATGTTACCAACAAAAGCAACTGCTGACCATCCATTTCCTCCTCCAGTGTTCAGGAAGGACAGACAACCAAATATTTCTTAATTCTTTTTTGTTACAAAGTTGCACACAGATCCGCCAGCAGCCCATTGACTTGCTTCCTCTGGATGAACACTGGAGGAAGTCAAATATTTTCTAAATAGTTAATTGTTACAAAACCAAACCAACTGCTGTCCCTCCCATTCCCTCTCCGGTGTTCATCCAGAGAAAGAACAGTCAACCAAATAATTTACAATAGTTATTTATTGATTACAGACAAAACCGTCTGATATCCATCGAAATTGCCACCTCTGGATGAACAATGGGGGCTGAACTGGATGGACAATGGGCAGTTATGTTTGGAACTGTGTAACAATGTAACAGTAAATAACCCTTAGCTATTATTTGGTTAGTTATGCTACCTCTGGATAAACAGTGGAGGTTGAAAGCAAACCAAATATTTAACAGGCTATTTAATGTCTCATTCACTGTCTAGTGTTCATCCAGAGATAGGACAGGCAACCAAATGATTTATAATGGTTACTTATTGGTTACAAAGTTAACAAAACCGCCTGATGCCCATTGAATTTCCACCTCTGGATGAACACTGGAGGTTGAGCGTTAAATATTTTCTAATAGTGTTCTTTATTGTTACAAACATAACCGACTGTTGTCCATTAAATGTAACCTTCAGGTGTTCATCCAGAGGTAGTGAAGCCAACCAAATATTTAACAGTTATTTAAGGTTACAAACAAATATCCATCAAACTGCTGGCTCTGGATAAACAGTGGTGGAAACTCAGCTGAATAATTTACAATAGTTATTTAATGTTACAAACAAAACTGTCTGATGGCCATCCAATTCACCATCCAGTGTTCATCCAGAGCAGGGGTCTCTATACTTTTCAAGCAAAGGGCCAGTTTAACAGTCTTTCAGACTTCAGGGGGTCCGGACTCTGACCAGTCGGAGTAGAAAATGCCCCAGGGCCGAGCATTAGGGAGAATAAACATGGCCCCAGTGTTGGAGGGCAGAAGGAGGAGGAATAGTGCTCAATCATTGCTATTCGTCTAAGAAATAGTGCCCCATTGTTGGGTCCATTGGCAGGAATAGTGCCTCATATCATTGGGAAAACTGCCCCAAGGGCCAGATGAAGGCTAGCAAAATGGCCACGTCTGGCCTCGGGCCGCAGTTTGGAGACCCCCTGATCCAGAGGAAGAAACAGACAACCAAATATTTTCTAATTATTATATTTTTTTTACAAAGTTACACAGATTCACCTGATGATATCCATTGACTTGCTTCCTCTAGATGAAGGAAGAAGTCAAATATTTTCTAATACCGTATATATTTGAGTACAAGCCGACCCGAATATAAGCCGAGGCACCTAATTTTACCACAAAAAAATTAAAATGGGAAAACGTATTGACTCGAGTATAAGCCTAGGGTGTCCATGTGCATGCCTCACTGTGCCCATGTGCATGCCTCACTGTGCCCATGTGCATGCCTCACTGTGCCCATGTGCATGCCTCACTGTGCCCATGTGCATGCCTCACTGTGCCCATGACTAGACCAACGTTCAACATGGGAGTCTATGGAAGGGGTGCCCAGCTTCAAAAATAAATAAAAAAATCGGTGCACCTCAGCTGTAGGTCCCCCAGACAAAAAACTTTGCACACTTGTAGAGGAGAAATGGGGCTACATGTCGCAAGGTCCCGGGGACTTACAACCGGCTGGTCCTGGGTGCCCAAATTCACCGGAGAAATGACCGTTTAACATGGGAGTCTATGGAAGGGGTGCCCGACTTTGGGGAAAAAAAAAAAAAACTGTGCTCCCCGGCCGTAGGCCATCCGGACAACAAACTTTGCACACTTGTAGAGGAAGAGTGGGGCTGCATGTGTGCTGGTACCGGGTCCCCACACTGGAGGTTGAAACCCAAACAATTATTCTGTCATAGCAGGTGCGGACTAGCAACTTATGGGGCCCACACAGTATATATATATATACACACACACACACACACACACACACACACACACACAGAAAAGGGTATAGGAGAGCAGGGCTGTCTTAATGAGAGGGCACACCTGGGCACTGCCCAGGGGCGCCCAGCTGCATGGGGGCGCCCCTACTCTTTCCCCAAAGCAGCTGGTCATTGAGCCCACGCTGCCCTGAAATTGGGGGCCCCATGATGGCACTGAGAGTGATAGATACACAGGGGAGGCAATCTGCCTCCTACCTACTTGATTTCTGTTTACCTGCATCGTCATCATTGTAGGGGCCCCAGGGCATTACTTTGCACAGGGGCCCATGATGCCATTAAGACAACCTTGCTGGAGAGGCGGGGCCAGGGCTGTCTTAATGAGAGGGCACACCTGGGCACTGTCCAGGGGCCCCAGCTGCATGGGGGGCCCCTGCACTTTGCCCGAAGCAGCTGGTCCTTGAGCCTACGATGCCCCAAAATTGTAGGGGCCCCAGAGCATTACTTTGCCCAGGGGCCCATGATGCTATTAAGACAGCCCTGGGCGGGGCAGCTATAATCTAGAGATAAAAAAAGATTTTTTCATACTAGTTTTACTGCGGCTAGCAACCCCCCCCCCCCCCTTCCCCTAGAGGCATGGGGCAGTGCCCGAATGGTCAGTCCGCCCCTGAATCATAGTTATTTAAGGTTACAAAGTTACAAACAAAACCGTCTGCTGTCCATTCCATTCATCCTCAAGGAAGAACAGTCTAAAAAAAAATATTTATTTTATTTATTGTTACAAAGACACCTTAAAATAGCTTCTTTTGGATGAACACCGGGGAGGTTGAAAGGCAAATATTTTAGAACTGTAACCATAAAAAAAAGAAGGAAGATTGGCTTTCATCCTCCATTCAGAAAAAGAAGGTTCACCCAAAATATTCTTTAATACTTATTCAAGGTTATATATTTGGCTTCCAAAACCCTTACGAAAAAATGTCTTTAGAAGAAGTAAAAAAAAAAACATCTACGAACCTTCGAAAAAGCCGAATTTGGACACCTTGGGCGTCTTTGGGGTACAGTTGGCGATCGAACCTGGCTGTACCGAGGAGCTTGCGATCTAAAATAAGCGACCCCCTAACCCAGAGCGCGAGACACTTACCCCAGAAGAACATGATCCATCAGCTTAGCGGCCACTCTCCCAGAGATCTGCCTCTCTCACTCGGATGGTCACACGGACCACGAGGGACCGCTAAATAGCTTCATGATGAGAAGCCGGGGGGGGGGGGAGAGGACCTGCCAGCCCAGCGGCCGTTCGCTGGAGAACAGAGCGAAGGAAACCGTTACACGGGTTGTAAAAATGAGAAAAAAAAAAAACTTTTATTGTGAGATCATATGGCGGAGATCTCTCGGGAGTAAAGTCGTGGAATTACGGACGCAATAACCCCATCGGCGCCGGAGGCGGCCTCGCCGCGCCTCATATTGAACGTCTTGGTTTTCCCGCTTTTGGCAGCGGAAGAGTTATTTAATTTCGCAGCCTACAATTGCAAAATTATAGTTTTTTTTTTCCCCTCGGCTCCCCCACCACTCCTCTTCTGGTCAGCGCGTGTTTTCAGAAAACATAGGAACACCAGAGAGGGGAAAAAAAACACATTTACCGCTGATAGAAAACAGGTCCGAGCTGCTGGGGGACGGGGAGGGGCGACGCTGGGGGCCTCCCACGCTGCCAACATGCTTCAGATATGAGTGTCCGCGGTATGGTTTTGGATTGGGGCAGACCGGTCCCTCCTTCCTTTAACCCCTTCTGTGCCGGACTTTACAGCAGACACGGATTTGAACGCCGACGTATTGCTACGCTGAATTTTTAGAGGACAGTGTCAAAACGAGAGCCTTTCCTGGAGAAACTGCTGCTAGGTGCTCCCCTCCGGTGCTGGTCACCTAACAAAAACCTGGACATGTGGTCATGTAGTTTAATCGGTCATCTTAGTTGATTCTAGGGTCAGTGTGCGCCTAGACGCGCTACTATTCGGCGCAGTATAAATCCTATATCATCATCATGTGCCAACACCGAAGTAGGATAGAGAAGTTCTGATAGCAGTAACTTGCAACTCTTTTTAGCGTTCACATGACCCCCCACCCCCCCCCCACCCAACGCCTAGGCTTTTTTTGGCGGAGGACAGCAGCACCAGAGGGAGCCAGGAGCAGCAAGAAAAGTATTGCGAAAAAAATATCCATTTTGCAGCTGTGCTAAAGGCGAAGCCCACTCGAATGGCCTCCGATCGCAAAGGGAAGGACAGGACAGGACGCGGCAAAGGGAAGGGAAGGACAGGACAGGACGCGGCAAAGGGAAGGGAAGGACAGGACAGGACGCGGCAAAGGGAAGGGAAGGACAGGACGCGGGGAAGGGAAGGACAGGACGCGGGGAAGGGAAGGACAGGACGCGGGGAAGGGAAGGACAGGACAGGACGCGGGGAAGGGAAGGACAGGACAGGACGCGGCAAAGGGAAGGGAAGGACAGGACAGGACGCGGCAAAGGGAAGGGAAGGACAGGACAGGACGCGGCAAAGGGAAGGGAAGGACAGGACAGGACGCGGCAAAGGGAAGGGAAGGACAGGACAGGACGCGGCAAAGGGAAGGGAAGGACAGGACAGGACGCGGGGAAGGGAAGGACAGGACAGGACGCGGGGAAGGGAAGGACAGGACAGGACAGGACGCGGGGAAGGGAAGGACAGGACAGGACGCGGCAAAGGGAAGGGAAGGACAGGACGCGGCAAAGGGAAGGGAAGGACAGGACAGGACGCGGCAAAGGGAAGGGAAGGACAGGACAGGACGCGGCAAAGGGAAGGGAAGGACAGGACAGGACGCGGCAAAGGAAGGGAAGGACAGGACAGGACGCGGCAAAGGGAAGGGAAGGACAGGACAGGACGCGGCAAAGGGAAGGGAAGGACAGGACAGGACGCGGCAAAGGGAAGGGAAGGACAGGACAGGACGCGGCAAAGGGAAGGGAAGGACAGGACAGGACGCGGCAAAGGGAAGGGAAGGACAGGACAGGACGCGGCAAAGGGAAGGGAAGGACAGGACGCGGCAAAGGGAAGGGAAGGACAGGACGCGGCAAAGGGAAGGGAAGGACAGGACGCGGCAAAGGGAAGGGAAGGACAGGACGCGGCAAAGGGAAGGGAAGGACAGGACGCGGCAAAGGGAAGGGAAGGACAGGACGCGGCAAAGGGAAGGGAAGGACAGGACGCGGCAAAGGGAAGGGAAGGACAGGACGCGGCAAAGGGAAGGGAAGGACAGGACGCGGCAAAAGGAAGGGAAGGACAGGACGCGGCAAAGGGAAGGGAAGGACAGGACGCGGCAAAGGGAAGGGAAGGACAGGACAGGACGCGGCAAAGGGAAGGGAAGGACAGGACAGGACGCGGCAAAGGGAAGGGAAGGACAGGACAGGACGCGGCAAAGGGAAGGGAAGGACAGGACAGGACGCGGCAAAGGGAAGGGAAGGACAGGACAGGACGCGGCAAAGGGAAGGGAAGGACAGGACGCGGCAAAGGGAAGGGAAGGACAGGACGCGGCAAAGGGAAGGGAAGGACAGGACGCGGCAAAGGGAAGGGAAGGACAGGACGCGGCAAAGGGAGGGAAGGACAGGACGCGGCAAAGGGAAGGGAAGGACAGGACGCGGCAAAGGGAAGGGAAGGACAGGACGCGGCAAAGGGAAGGACAGGACGCGGCAAAGGGAAGGACAGGACGCGGCAAAGGGAAGGACAGGACGCGGCAAAGGGAAGGACAGGACGCGGCAAAGGGAAGGACAGGACGCGGCAAAGGGAAGGACAGGACGCGGCAAAGGGAAGGACAGGACGCGGCAAAGGGAAGGACAGGACGCGGCAAAGGGAAGGACAGGACGCGGCAAAGGGAAGGACGCGGCAAAGGGAAGGACGCGGCAAAGGGAAGGACGCGGCAAATCTCCAAAAAAGTAGCGCAGGAACTACTTTTGCAAATCTGTGCGGCACCATATTTGAATAGTGGCATTGCCGGCAATAGGCTGCGACTTGCCATGACAAGTCGCTTCAATGTCGCTCCGATGTGAATGGGGGATAGAGACACATCACAGAAATATCCGTTGTAACCTCAGGGAACTGATTGGGGCGGAGTCCAGAATCAAGCTACTATCTGTGCGATTTTTCTTAAAGGAGAAGTACGGAAGAACCTCTCGGGCGCGGGAACGCTCTCATTTCTGCACTCGTGCGACTCAGGTTCAGCCGTTGGCTGACGTCACAGAGCCGGTTCCGGAGTTCCACTTTAAAAATGCAACTGTGAGACGCCGCGCACACCTAGGCAATTCGCCTAAACGAAAAAAAAAAAAAAGACAAAACCGGCACAGAACACGTCTAGCGGACGCAGTGCAGAGCGCTCCCGCCACGTGTACCCCGAGGCGAGGCTGGCGCGGGACCAAGAGCTGCGTCTGGGCCAAACCCCCAGCTGGTATCAATATGTGCGCACACTTACTCGCGATTTGGCGAGCCAGATGTGCGTCGGGTACAGGGAAGGAGAGAGGAGAGGGCCGGGGCCACGACTACTAGATAATTAAAGAGATGCGCCCCAATTTCCTCCCCATCCCCCCCAAAACTGATATCTTCATAAAGTCATTAAAATCAATGGTGTGCCCTACATGTGACACATGGGGGTGCGTCCGGGCTCGGGCGCTCCTCAAGGCGCACTAGTATAAAAAATAAAAAAAAAAGCAAGTCTTCCAAGATTGATTGGAAGTAGATTGAAGCGTGTGTGTGGCTGCCGTTCGGTCGATTTTACATTCGGTCTCAATCGTTCTGCTCGCCGGTTGTATCAGGTCACCGTCTTCTGCAAGTCTTCTTTCCCGCGATCGCTACCAAATCCAGCAGCGTGCCTCTTCCAGTCTATCCAATGACACAGCCCCCCCCTCTCATTGGGTGTCACAGTCTGTTATTGTATGATTCTTATCTGGCTGGGCACAGCGCCCGACCGCACAACCAGCGCAGACCGCGAGCCGGACGACAGTACATACCGACACGCACTGACACCTCCCCATCCCCCCCCCTCTCCCACACCCAGACAGATGAAGTCATTGCTGCTCCATATTTACATCCAACCTCCGGTCTCCAGTTGTACCGGCTCCTCTTCTGGACTGGAATGGCTTCCTCTGATTTCACCGCACACTGTGAGCTTCTCATCATGTGCATTAGAAGCTGCAGCAAGTCAGATAGTGCCCTGCCTCATGTCCAGCATCATCTAGCTCTTTCCTCCCCATTATGACCGTCCCTGGCCCCGCCCCTTTCATTCATTGGATTTCAGTTACGTCAGTCATTGAGGCTCCCCAGCCCCTGGAATACTTACCCGAGCCCCCTCTCGATCCAGTGACATTGCAGGAGAACCTCGTCTCTCCGGTGACTCGCACTGCTGGTTGGCTGTTGGCGGCAGCAGGAGCCATTGGCTCCTACTGCTATCAATCACAACCAGTGAGCCAATCAGGAGACGGAGGAGGTGGGGCCAAGCCAGGGCTCCGTGTATGTGAATGGACACATAGCCACGGCTCGGGCGTGTGCTGACTCGTTCTTGCTTGGGTGCCCCCCCCAGAGCAATCTGCTTGCTATGGCGGCACTTGGCAGGTGGGAGGGGCCAGGAGTACCGGCGGAGGGACCCAAGAGGAGGATCGGGGCTGTTCTGTGCAAAACCCTTACAGAACCGGTAAATATAAAAAATAAAAATAAATGGTAAAACAAAAACTTTACAATCACTTTGAGCCCTCGTTCACATTGGAGCTTTTTTTCATGCGATTTGACAAGTCGTAGCCGACCGCCGGCAATGGCACCGTTCCAAAGGGCGTGGCGCCGCAACCAATCTGCAACAGTAGTTCCTGCACTGCTTTTGGCGATTTCAGGCACGACGTTAGACATCTGGGCATGAAGCCGCACAGATGCCTTTTATGTCGCACCCTGAAGTCGCACCAAGCGCGATTTCAGGTAAAGTCGCACGACATCAAAGCTACGTTCAGTGTAAACGAGGGTCAAGGTTGGGTTCCCATCATCTGCGCATGCGGCTCACAGGAGGTCCAGTTCACCGTTTCAGGTCCGATTTCAGCCCGAAATTTGGGCTGAATTCGGACCTGAAATAAAATTATTTTATTTAAATTAAATAAAAATAAATAATGTATTTAAATATTATATTTATATAAAATAAATAAAAAAAAGGGACCAAAAGACGCAGAGAGCTCCTGTGCAAATTCGCACTGAAGCCGTAGTGGAGATATCTGAACCATCTTCATAAAGAGCCGGTCAAAATCTCTTGATATTGCGAATTAGATGCGGTGGAACCCGCAACGGCGTGCACCTAACTTAAATCATTTAAAATGAAAGTCGCAAGGAAATCGCAAGCAAGCTGCAGGACTGGGGGGGGGGCGCAGGAGTGTAAACTGAGCTTTATGTTCCCTCCAGCAGGCCCAATTCCTGCGCTGGACGCTCTCAGATAGTGGCGGAATGCCAGGGCCCCAAATGAGACCCTTGTGACCCCGGTAGCTACACCACTGGCTCAGCATGCGAGGACCCAACGGCAACATGCGCTCGTTTCAATTGGCCGCCTTATCGCCATGCCTGGTTGGCGTGGCTTGCCATTGTCGCCGCCCATCGATGAGGTGGGCATACCCACATAGCGCAGAGATCCCGGCGGGTGCTTTCCCGTGACTGCGGCGGGGAAGACTTTGGCAGATTCACAGGCTGGAAATTCTGGGAGATTGTCCGCCCCGAGTTTCTCACACATGTGGAATAATCATAATAATAAAATATGCTCCCCCCTCACTTTCTATCCATACCCCCCCCCCATATTGACACAAGGCCGCCGACGTGTATATATGTGTATATATATATATAGAACCGCGGGACACAAGCGTGGCACCTGAGGTCAGCATATGGAACACATTGAAGACATATGGAGGCAATGTGACCGGTTACCTCCACCGCCGCGCCGGGAACATTTGCTTCCATTTATCAGGAGAAAGCTTCGGGATTCTCAGGACGGTCCCCATGAAGGGAGCTCTGGGGCCCCCATGAAGGAAGCTCTGGGGCCCCTATAGCGGGTTCCTGAGAATGCAGCCCCATCACAGGATCCCACACCAGCCCCCCCAACCCCCGCTGGCTCGTGAAGCCCACAACCTCCTCCGCCAAGATGGGACTTGTCCCTTAAGGCGCCCCCCCCCCCCCCGGCACACACACACACTGGCCGCCAGGTTCCCAGGCTTCATCCGAAGTGTTCACACACTTTGCGCACAACCCCCACTCGCCCCTTCACACGACCCGCACTCCTGCACAAGCAACTCTGGCTCGTGTATTGTGCTCGACCAACGCCCAGACCGAACCCCAGGCAGACGGGACCCGCCAGGAACATACCGGACCGCCCCGGCCAATCGGCTGCTCCCTTTCCAAAAAGGAACGCAATAACTTTGTACAAAAAGCAACAAAAACAAACAATTCCTTTATATAGAAAACACAAAAATCGCAGCCTCATCTGTGCTTTTCTAAGAGGATACTTTTATCTCAGCAGATTTCAACACAAATACTCTTAAATCCGTCCGCCCCCCCATCAGTCTTGTACCGGCTCCGGTCCAGGACTTAAACGGCTTTCTCCGAATTCACGGCACACTGTGAGCTCCTTACCATGTGCATTAGAAGCTGCAATAAGTCAGATAGAGCCCCGCCCTCATTTCCTGGCTGGAGGACATTGAAAAACTACAAGTCCCATGAGGCATTGCAGGGCTGACAGTTACAAGCATGACTGTCTAGCACTTTCCTCCCGAGCCGGATTGTCCCTGCCCCACCCCTTTCATTAATTGGATTTTAGTTTCAATCATGGGCGTTGCCCATGCAAATACAGCTGGCCTAGGACTGCCCACACTAAAAATACACACACACACACACACACACACACACACACAAAATCCACTGTGAGCACCAAATGCCTTTGCAAAACCCAGATATTACCTTGTAAAATTATCAGTGACCTCGTCACTGTGCTGTACATACCCTGTGTAGAGAGCAGAGCTGTGGGAGGGCCTCAGCATGCTCCACCCACCACAGAAAACTACAGGAGGGGGCGGAGAGGAGACAAATCCCCCCCTGCACAAGGAGAGAGCAAAGCAGTGGGAGGGGTCCAGCAGACTCCACCCACCACAGAAAACTGCAGCAGAGGCGGAGACAAGACCAGTCCCCCTGCACAAGGAGAGAGAGAAAAGTAGTGGGAGGAGCTCAGGCTCCATCCACTACAGAAAACGACAGAAGGGGCGGAGACAAGACCCATCCCCTTGCACGGAGGGGAGAGAGGGAGATATGTGGGAGGGACCCAGCAGACTCGACCCACTACAGGAGGGGTGGAGACAAGACCAGTCCCCCTGCAGGAGGAGAGAGAAAAGCGGTGAAAGGGGCCCAGCAGACTCCACCCACTACAGGAGGGGCAGAAACAAGACCAGTCTCCCTGCACGAGGAGAGAGCAAAGCAGTGGGAGGGGCCCATCTGACTCCACCCACTACAGTCTCCCTGCACAAGGAGAGAGAGCAGCAGTGAGCGGTCTTTATTACAGGAAGTCTCACACTTGATTACTGCACAGATCTGGAAGAAGATTCTAGAAGTCGCATGACGATGGATTTATTATCCCGGAGTTCAGATTTAATAATGATCGACGCGTTTCTTCGTGTGAATGTAGATTGAAATACAAAAAGTGGAAATGTTACATTGTTTCAGCACAGTGATTGTGTATTACAGTCCCTGACTCGGATCCAGCATGTAGATCCGTCTCCAAATACTGCAGGTGGAGGCAGCCAGGCGATTAGCATTTTTTGGGTCATCAGTGACGGCACCCATCCTGTGTCCTTTTATCCCACTGAAGTGCATTAAACACAGAACCACGGAGAAGGATTTCCGGGATGGAGCCTCCGTGTGCCGCTCTCCTTAACCCCTTCAGCCCCGAGCCGCTGCCGGATCCCCACGTGGGAACACCGCTCCCAGCCGCCCTCATTTCTACCCATAATAGGGAGAAAAATCCCACGAAACAGGCAAACCGTCAAAAATAGGCTGAGAGCGGGCGTGTCCGACCCTTGCAGATCCCAAAGAGAAGGAATTCTACTATTAACAGCAGGTCTGTTAACCCGGTCCTCCCCGCCAATCACGCCTTGCCCTGGGGATCTCTGATCGTTTTTTTTTTAGGCCAGCGTAAAGAGAACGCAGCATTTGCCAACGCCAGGGGGTGCCACAAGTGGGGCGTATAAATGACCATAGAAGTGAATGGCTGAATAACCCCCCCCCCCCCCAACCCACATAAATGGCAACATGTCTATCCGGCGGCGTTTACCTGAGTGGACAATGTATATTCCTGAATGCGGCAGCCACGTCCAGCGCAGTCCCAGAGGAAGGAGAAAGGAAGGAGAAAAAAAAGAGGATAGAGAAAAAAAAAAAAGGAGGATAGGATAGAGGAAAACAAAAAACAAAAAGGAGGATAGAGAAAAAAAAAAAAAAAAGAAGGAAAGGGGGGAACAGAAGGAAAGGGGGGAACAGAAGGAAAGGGGGGAACAGAAGGAAAGGGGGGAACAGAAGGAAAGGGGGGAACAGAAGGAAAGGGGGGAACAGAAGGAAAGGGGGGAACAGAAGGAAAGGGGGGAACAGAAGGAAAGGGGCAAAGAAGGAAAGGGGCAAAGAGGGAAAGGGGGAAAGAAGGAAAGGGGGAAAGAAGGAAAGAAAAGAAGAAAAGGGGGAAAGAAGGAAAGAAAAGAAGAAGGGGGAAAGAAGGAAAGAAAAGAAGAAGGGGGAAAGGGGAAAGGGGGAAAAGAGGAAAGGAGGACTGAGGAAAAAAGAGGAGGAGCCACGTTCCCTGCCAGGGCAATTCGCACACCACTGCGCTACTCGCCAAAAAAAAAGCACAACATCCCACTGGCTCTCTCCCCCCAGCCTATCACTACGTACTGATTGTTACGTCTACCCATTCCCACAACCTTTGCCTAGGTGAGAATGGCGTCCATTGCCCCGCCCCCTGCCACAGCTTCCTGCTACACGTCGCACGTCCCAGGAGGCTGCGGGAACATTTATAAAAATGCTGCGCATGCACAGTGGGAATCCAGCTGTCGCCACGCACAGCTCCTGTAACCAAGATGGTGGCCCGCCATGGTAAAAAGAACTGGCTGTGGGAAAACCGCACTGGATCACAAGCAAACAGCTACAGGATTTAAAAAATAAATAAAAAAAATCAAGCTGGAGTTCTTCAATAAAGTGTCACTTTGAGATGTTTTAATAAAGTTATAAGGAATAAAAAAAAAAATATGACATGAGCGCATTGGCGCCGATCCTCCCGGGGTACACCAGCAGGCCTGCATTAAAGGGTGTCTGGTGGCATGAATGCACTCTTTGCGTTCATAACGGTGGAGAAACAAAATCAGTCCATCATGCGATCACAGAACACCCAACGCGTTTCGGGGGGGGTCCAGCAGCGCTCTACACTCAGCACTTACAGTTCTATATTTCGGGTAAAAAACGTTGCTGCAAACTTCGTAAATGAATTCCCAGAACCCGGAATGATGTCGTCGTGGTGGGCTAACTGGGCGTCTGCCTGGGGCTGCCCAGTTGAAGGAGCACCCAGACAACGGCGGTAGATTTCCGGGACCCGCGATGCATTTTTTTTCCCCGCAGAGGAGTTGAATGACGGAGAGTTCCGGAGCTCATGAATGAATGAGCTGCGATTTCACACAACATTCCTGAGAGTGCCGTCATCCGGAGTTCCCCTGAACTCAATACTTCCCCGACACTGAGTCACCTACAGGGCTAACCCCTTCTCTGCCAACCAACAGCCTTCAGTCCTGGGCTGTACACCACACCGGGGCGTATCGTCCAATCCCAGACCCCCCCCCCCGGCAAGGAGTCACAGGAGTGATTGTGGACCAGGGATGGGACAAGGGAGGGGGGGGGGGGACAGGAGTGATTGTGGACCAGGGCCGGGACAAGGGGGGGGGGGACAGGAGTGATTGTGGACCAGGGCCGGGACAAAGGGGGGGGGGGGGAGTGATTGTGAACCAGGGCCGGGACGGGGGGGGGGGGGGACAGGAGCGATTGTGGACCAGGGCCGGGACAAGGGGGGGGGGGGCAGGAGTGATTGTGAACCAGTGCCGGGACAAAATGGGGGGGGGGGGGGGGGGAGGGGAGCGATTGTGGACCAGTGCCGGGACAAGGGGGGGGGGAGCGATTGTGGACCAGTGCCGGGACAAGGGGGGGGGGGCAGGAGTGATTGTGGACCAGGCCGGGACAAATGGGGGGGGGGGGAGGAGTGATTGTGAACCAGTGCCGGGACAAAAGGGGGGGGGGAGCGATTGTGGACCAGTGCCGGGGACAAAAAGGGGGGGGGGGGAAGAGAAGCGATTGTGGACCAGTGCCGGGACAAGAGGGGGGGGGGGAGAGAAGCGATTGTGGACCAGTGCCGGGACAAGGGGGGGGGGGAGCGATTGTGGACCAGTGCCGGGGACAAGGGGGGGGGGGAGCGATTGTGGACCAGTACCGGGGACAAGGGGGGGGGGGGGAGGAGGAGCGAATGTGGACCAGTGCCCGGACAAGGGGGGGGGGAGGAGCGAATGTGGACCAGTGCCGGGACAAGGGGGGGGGGGAGGAGGCGAGCGAATGTGGACCAGTGCCGGGACAAGGGGGGGGGAGGGAGCGATTGGGGGGGGCAAAGGACAGGCTACAATAAAAACCCGACGGGATTGTGGACCAGTGCCGGGACAAGGGGGGGGGGGGGGCAGGAGTGATTGTGGACCAGGGCCGGGACAAATGGGGGGGGGGGGAGGAGTGATTGTGAACCAGTGCCGGGACAAAAGGGGGGGGGGAGCGATTGTGAACCAGTGCCGGGAGACAAAAGGGGGGGAGGGAGCGATTGTGGACCAGTGCGGGACAAATGGGGGGGGGGGAGAGAAAGCGATTGTGGACCAGTGCCGGGACAAGGGGGGGGAGAAGAAGCGATTGTGGACCAGTGCCGGGACAAGGGGGGGGGAGCGATTGTGGACCAGTGCCGGGGGTGGGCCGGGACAATGGGGGGGGGGGGGAGCGATTGTGGACCAGTGCCGGGACAAGGGGGGGGGGGGAGGAGCGAATGTGGACAGTGCCGGACACAGGGGGGGGGGGAGGAGGAAGCGAATGTGGACCAGTGGCGGGACAAGGGGGGGGGGGGGGGGGGAGGAGCGATTGGGGGGGCAAAGGACAGGCTACAATAAAAACCCGACGGGGCCTCAATTCCCCCCCCCCCCCCCCCCCATTATATCAAAAATTATAAAAAAATAAAAAAAAAGGTTTTAGCCATTCGCGCCCTTTCGCCTTGGATGTTCCTCCATTATTCAGCAGCCAGCCATCGCACACAATGCAGTTCTGACCCATCGATAACTCCTCCCCTCATCCTTACTCTGAGCTCATTGAACCCCAACTGGGATATCTGGGGAAGAACAATTGTAATTTATTTTATTATTTATTTTTATTTTATTATTTATTTTTATTTTATTATTTATTTTTATTTTATTATTTATTTTTATTTTATTATTTATTTTTATTTTATTATTTATTTTTATTTTATTATTTTTTTTTTTTTTATTATTTATTATATTTTTTATTATTATAAGTTTTTTTTAAATGTGGCCTTTCAAAAGAAGGAGGCGGCGGAGCCAACGATGAACTCGATTTTTTTTTTATACATTACAAAAAATACAGCAAAAATTAAAAAAATACGAAAAAGCGCAACGCATTAACCACAATACACGTCGGGGCGAAAACTCTCACTACAGATAATAGTCCGCGCAATTTTGTTTATTAATTTAAAGCGCAATTTAAGCGGAGAACTGCGAGCCGAAATCAGTTGGCAACACTTTCCGCTTCGCAAATGCGGGGAGGGGATCGCGCCACCATTTCTGCCCTTCACGCTTAATGTGAACGAGGCACGTCGGAGCGCGTGCTGCCAGCTGCAGGCAAGAAGCGGGGTGCACATAACGCGGAGGGGAGGTGTGGAGATCAGTCAGCGGGGGCCGGTGACATGCAATTACGACGGCGCCAAAAAAAAAAACACCCACCACACCGGTACCATAAACAGCTTCCTTTTATAATGTACAACATTTATAATCTCTTCTGGAAGTTACAATAAAACACATTTGTATCAAATCAGGAGGTACATTTGGTTTTTGCCCACCGGTAGTACTGAATTACTGCTTGTGTGCGAGAAACCACCACACTGATGTTCAAGTACTTCCAGAGTCGCTCCATAATGTGCTGCAAACGCAATAACTGTGATTAAAGTGCATCCAAATCATGTGTTCTCCTTTCAGATAGAGTAGGGCTGGGGAAAAAAGAAAAAAAAAAGGAGAGAGAAGGAAAAAAAAAAAGAAGAGAGAAAGAAAAAAAGGAGGGAGGAAAAAAAAAAAAAAAGGAGAGAGAAAAAAAAAAAAGAGAGAAAGATGAAAAGATAAAAAAGGAAAAATAAAACCCCAAAAAGGGAAGAAATAAAATTATAGGAAAAAAAACACAACATTTAAAAGGAAGGAGAAAAAAAAAAAAAAAAAAGTGTAGCCTTTAAAATGAAGAATATTAAAAAAATTCTGGACCTTCACCTCTCCCCTTCACACCCATATCTAAAAACTCTTTCAATTCTGGACAAAGAAACTCAGGAACTTGAACTTTCTCTCCAAACCCGTCAGGCGCGGAGGAACCCGTCAGGCGCAGAGGAATCCGGCCCGTCTTCATTTTTCTCGCCGCTATCATTCAAGCAAAAAAGAAAAAAAGAAAAATCAAAGCATTGTCTTCATGGAATGGAATCACCTGAAGATAAACAGGAAATGGAAGCAGCGGGCTCCCCGCACCTGCACACAATGCTGGCGGACGCCTTTAAAGTGCATTCCCACCTCGGCCGCCATTTGTTATGAGGTCACACTCCCAGCGCACACATGACGAAAATCTCTCTGATCTTCAAGCCGTTTCCTTGTAGCAGATTTATACATCACACTCTGCATTGTATAGAGAAGATTCCAGTGTGTGATCAGAGGGCAGATAGAGGGTCACAATGGATCATCCAAGCCACGGGATCCTTGTTAGGGCTGTGTGCACAATTGGTTTACAACTGATAATAAGAGCAGACAGCACAGGCAGGGTTAATACAGAAGTTACTTTTTTTTTTTGTTGATAAATCAAGTGAAGAGGAATTAGACCCCGTCAGGTTCTTATTGTTGCGTCCCCCATTGGGGAGATTCACCCCATTTGTCCCGTTTACTGTTGTCACTGAAAATGACAGGAAATCCCAAATTTTAGGTTGTCCCCAGAACAGGAATAGGAGGGGAAAATCCTCCAATAAGGACTCTAGTTCTGGGAGTTCCATCACTTTGGAGGGACTTCCTCTCACTTCCTGTTGTGGCTATGGGACAGGAAGTGGAGGGAAATCCCCGGATGGCAGACAAAACTGTCGGGGTGTGTTTTTTTTTTTTTTCGTAACTAAACAAAAAGACAAAAATGGTTATTCGGACGTATCCAAATTTTATGAATCACACTAGTAACAGCATTTCAGGAAGGAATCTGAAATAAATTATAAAAAAAAAAATAGAATTATCCAAAATAGAAAGATTATTTAAAATCGAATTGGAAACATATTGCAATGAATAATAGAAAGTTATACAAATGAAATGCATATGATGATTTCTACGTAGGCTGCTTTATAGAATAAAAAAAAGGAAGCGCGAGAGAGAGAGAGAGAGAGAAGGAAGCGCGAGAGAGAGAGAGAGAGAGAAAGGAGAGAGAGAAGAGGGAGGCCGAGAGAGAGAGAGAGAGAGAGAAAGCGCGCGGAGAGAGAGAGAGAGAGGAAGCGCCGAGAGAGAGAGAGAGAGAGAGAGAGAAGCGCGAGAGAGAGAGATGAGAGAGAGAGAAGGAAGCGCGAGAGAGAGAGAGAGAGAGAGAGGAAGCGCGAGAGAGAGAGAGAGAGAGAGAAGAGAGAGAGAGAGAGACAGCGCGAGAGAGAGAGAGAGAGAGAGAGAGAAGAGAAGCCGCCGAGAGAGAGAGAGAGAGAGAGAGAGAGAAGCGCGAGAGAGAGAGAGAGAGAGAGAGAAGGAAGCGCGAGAGAGAGAGAGAGAGAGAGAGAAAGCGCGAGAGAGAGAGAGAGAGAGAGAGAAGAGAGAGAAGGAAGCGCGAGAGAGAGAGAGAGAGAAGGAAGCGCGAGAGAGAGAGAGAGAGAGAAGGAAGCGCGAGAGAGGGAGAGAGAGAGAGAGAGAGAGAGAGAGAGAGAAAGAGAGAGAGAGAGGAGCAGGCGAGAGAGAGAGGAGAGAGAGAGAGAGAGAGAGAGAGAGAGAGAGCGCGAGAGAGAGAGAGAGAGAGAGAGAGAAGGGAAGCGCGAGAGAGAGAGAGAGAGAGAGAGAGAGGAAGGGCCCGAGAGAGAGAGAGAGAGAGAGAGAGGAGACGCAGCGAGAGAGAGAGAGAGAGAGAGAGAGGAAGCGCGAGAGAGAGAGAGAGAGAGAAGAGAAGGAGAGAGAGGAGAGAGAGAGAGCCGCAGAGAGAGAGAGAGGAGAGAGAGAGAAGGAAGCAAGAGAGAGAGAGAGATCGAGAGAGAGAGGAGAGAGAAGGAAGCGCGAGAGAGAGAGAGAGAGAGAGAGAAGAGAGAGAGAGAAGAGACCCAGCGAGAGAGAGAGAGAGAGAGAGAGAGAGAGAGAGAGAGAGAGAGAGAGAGAGAGAGAGAGAGAAGCGCTGCTGAGAGAGAAGAGAGAAGAGAGAGAGAGAGAGAGAGAGAGAAGGAAGCGAGAGAGAGAGAGAGAGAGAGAGAGAAGGAAGCGCGAGAGAGAGAGAGAGAGAGAGAGAAGGAAGCGCGAGAGAGAGAGAGAGAGAAGCGCGAGAGAGAGAGAGAGAAGGAAGCGCGAGAGAGAGAGAGAGAGAGAGAGAGAGAAGGAAGCGCGAGAGAGAGAGAGAGAGAGACGAGAGAGAGAGAAGAAGTCGCGAGAGAGAGAGAGAGAGAGAGAGGAGAGAGAGAGAGAGAGAGAGAGAGCGAGCAGAGAGAGAGAGAGGAGAGAGAGAGAGAGAGAGAGAGAGAGAGAGAAGGAAGAGAGAGGAAGCGCGAGTGAGAGAGAGAGAGAGAGAGAAGGAAGGAGAGAGAGAGAGAGAGAAGAAGCCGAGAGAGGAGAGAGAGAGAGAGAGACGCGAAGAGAGAGAGAGAGAGGAAGAGAGAGAGAGGAGAGAGAGAGAGAGCGAGTAGAGGAGAGAGAGGAGAGAGAGAGAGAGCAGCGCGCGCTGAGAGAGAGAGCGAGAAGAGAGAGAGAGGCCGAGGAGAGAGAGAGAGAAGGAAGCCGAGAGAGAGAGAGAGAGAGAGAGAGAGAGAGAGAGCTGAGAGAGAAGGAGAAGAAGCGCGAGAGAGAGAGAGAGAGAGAAGAGAGAGAGAGAGGAGAGAGGAGAGAAGAGAGACGCGCGAGAGAGAGGAGAGAGAGGAGCGCGAGAGAGAGAGAGAAGGAGCGCCGAGAGAGAGAGAGAGAAGGCGAGCGATGAGAGAGAGAGCGCGAGAGCGTCCGAGAGAGAGAGAGAGAAGAGAGAGAGGACGAAGAGAGAGAGAGAGGCGAGAGAGTGAGAGAGAGAGAGAGAGGAGAAGGAGAGCGAGAGAGAGAGAGAGGAGAGAGAGAGAGAGAGGAGAGAAGGGAGCGAGAGAAGGAAGAAGAGAGGAGAGAGAGAGAGAGAGAGAGAGAGAGGAGAGGGAGAGAGAGAGAGAAGGGAGAGAGAAGAGAGAGAGAGAGAGAGAGAGAGAGAGAGAGAGAGAGAGAGAGCGAGAGAGAGAGAAGAGAGAGAGAGAGAGAGAGAGAGGAGAGAGAGAGGAGAGAGAGAGAGAGAGAGAGAGAGGAGAGAGAGAGAGAGATCCTCGAGAGAGAGCAGAGAGAGAGAGAGGAGACTCTCTGAGAGAGAGAGAGAGACTCGAGAGAGAGAGAAGATCTCGATGTCTCGAGCGCTCGAGAGAGAGAGAGAGAGTGCCGAGAGAGAGGCGAGAGCGAGGCGAAGCGAGAGGGAGAGAGAGCTGAGAGAGAGAGAGAGATCGAGGAATCGACGAG